>SJVG01000942.1:0-14212 GCA_034774675.1 Scedosporium minutisporum
CTTCTACACCCACCACCCACCACCCACCCACGCCAGCATAAGACCCGCCTCATTTCCACCCACGGAGAAATGCATCAGGACAACCCCCCCTTCTCCTTCTCTTCTTACTACTTTCTCCTCTTCAGTCTGTCCCTTGTCCATGGTGGTGGAGCAGCTCTACCCTGTACTTCAGTAGATCTATAACCCCGTCAGGGAGTCCTTTCCATGTTCGTGACCCTCACTGTGTGAGATCTTTGCTGCAGACCTTTTTCACCAAGGAAAACGAGAGGAGAAGCTGCAAAAAGCGTGATGTAGTTTCTTGGAAGTCGGCAGACGAGCTTCCTGATGCCAAAAATAGCAACTACATACCTTCTTTTCTTGATACAACCTGCAGAGAATACTTCGTACCCCCATCACTTTTGAGAGACTATCTCGCTTATCCGAAAATCGAGGTTCGAATCGGGGGTTTGCGACTAAAGCATTGCATTGTTGCCCAATTATCTCAGAGAAGACAACAAACTTGTTCCCTCTCTTCTGTCTTTTTCCCGGTATTTCCTGTTCGATTTCAATCTCACTCTACCTCACTCTACCTCGGCATATAATTGTTGCATGGAGGAAAGAGGAAGCGGCACTTTGTGTGTGCTTATTCCTATATCCACAAATATCAAGTTTTACTGATATTTAGATATTTCACAATCGATATGAATGTCAGCAAGCATCTTCTGGGACCTGTCTCAGGTCCCTTTGATGTAGTTCTCAGCAGAAATTGGGAGCAGCCCCATTCAACAAAGAAGACGTGCTACCTTGTGCAATCTACCTAAAGCCTGATCATTAGTGTTCACCTCTACTTCTCGCCAATGCTACAATTAGGCTCATCACAAGTTTGAAAACTCTAGTGCAGTTGTTGAAGATGTTAGTTATTGCTGGAGAACACCTAGAACTAAGGAAGCTTTTCGTTTACCCCCCGACCCCATCTCATACATCAATCTCCACTAGAAGAGACCAAAAAATAAGACTCTGCTGTAACCGAATATGTGAAGAATGGGTGCGCATCTACCGTTGATGCCGTCGAAAAGCTGTTCCCTTAACCCTCAGTTTCTAACTTGAGCAGCTTAGGGGACTATCTAACCCCCCATCCAGCATGCCCTCTCAACCAATATCTCAACAATGTTCCCAAAAGCCCTCGGAACCAGGCTATCAAAATGCATTGATGAATCCCTTGAAAACGCCGTCGCATGACTGATGATGTGCCTTCGGAAAAGGAGGAAAAAAGATGCGTCGCAAGACATGCTTCGAAAGGACTTGAGAACCGTATTGCTCAAAGCTCAGGATGGGGCTGAGCTGAGTGGAAAAGAGAAACAACGTTGTCGCAAAAAACGCGATCCTGTGGAGTAGGATTGGCAGGGGAAAAGAAAAAGAAACGTGGGGGTTAAAATCATTCGATGCAATGCGGTGGCTGTTCCGATCAAACGTAGAGTATAAGTAAAAATCGAAGGGCAGCGGTCACGAAAACCCTGCCCTAAGCGTGCACAAAGCGGTCGACGGGGGGAAGAGGATCCAAGTCCGATCCAGGCTCCCATTCCCAGGCTAGAAGGCTCCAGTTGAGCTCTCGTCGCCAAAAGAGGCCTAAACCATCGCCCGCCGAACCCTCGGGCACATCTGGCAGGTCTTGACCCCGGACTTCCGAACAGAAGCCCCCGGTGAGAGTGTGTCTCTGGGCAAAGACAACTTTGCCCATGCGAGAATGAAGGATACCCATAGAGCACTGCACGCAGGGCTCATGTGTAAGGTATAGCTCCAGCCCATGACATAGGTAGCCATCCGGATTTGGGTGATCCTCTTGATATGCGGAGTGTTCCTCTTCCAGTAGGGGTTGGTCCTGGAAGGGATCGAAATCTAGGTTGGGGTCTTCGATAGGTCGACCAGCCGCTCGCCGTTCATGACGTACCAGTTTCTGGGCCACCATGCTTATGGCCCTCAGAGCGGAATGCGCCATCGGATTGCCGGTGGCTGATTTGGGAACATCCCCAGCCCATCGTGCATCTCCGGCGACGCCCAGAATCTGAGCCCTGCCCTCATTGCGCTGGACGATGACGGCGCCAATAGCTTCTCCAATACCCGACTCCTGGGCCCGTCGGGCGACGCGGTAAGCTACAGCCATCCATAGAGCGGTGTCATTCTTAATCTCTTCGGTTGCTCGAGATATCAGACTGGGGTGAGGTCCGAGAGGGTTATTCTTGCGGTACACCGTCGGCCAGAACTGTGACGACCACATCGCGGCATGGATCTGTGAGCTTGGTGGGTTGGCAGGGACCGTGACTTGGGTCAGGAATTTGTCTTCCATTCCGTCGTAGGCCGCCAAAGTCTTGCACACCTCCTCCTTTTCGATCAACTTAACTTCACCGATGACAATGTAAACCCATGCGGACTTGCCCGTGTGGATCTGCCTTCCCACCTCGTTTTCATTCATGAACTGAGTCTTGAGATGGGCAGGAAGATCGGACGGCTTAACGACTTTACGTAGATGGACCATGCTCTTAACTCGGTCTTCAGGAAGAAATTTGCGCAATAGGCTGTATAGAAGAGGACCGTGTTAGTGAATTACTCCTGCCGATGTCGAAGAGATTGGCCAAAGTCCGAAGTATACACTTCAGGCGAAAGAAAGAGCATAACTGCTAGCTCTTTTACTTACTTAATAACCTCATTAGTGCACTTCGTCGGCACACGGGTGACGTAGACTTGGTCAACCGCGTGGTCTTGCTGAACTTCTAGTGTCGTTTTGAGCGGAATCAAAATTCCCTTCTTGATGGTCTTGATGTCCAGGTCGTTGATGAGGGGATTGGGAAGGATCTCGATAGGTCCAACAGGTCCAAGAGGAGGCCTCTCAGTGCTGGCAGAAGTTACCGTGTTTGCCGTCACGGCCGGAGGCTCCGGATACATCAGCAGAGAATCCGGCCTGCCTTGGGACCCGGGACGAGGCAAGTTGACGACAACACTTCGGTTAATTGCGCTTGGAGTGGCACCCTCTAGATAGGCAGAAGATCCTAGCGACTCCATGGCTGGAGTTGTATGGATGTTGTCCCTGTGGAGAGAAGTTAGTCGCGTTCCAGCTACGTTCCAGCCGCGCTGGATGGAACTACCGCGGCGCCCGGAGGGTGAGGGATTTCGAGGTTCAAAAAGGAGGCAAGGCTTACTCATACATGGATTTGAGTCTTCGTGAAGCTACGATTTGCTCGTATTCGATGGAAATTTCGTGGACCCGAAAGAGTCGCGATAGTGTCGTGTCGATTAGTAGGGAGGAGAATAGACCGACCCAAGGGTAGCTGGCCCAGCAGGCACCCGCGGTGATCGGATTGAGCCGACCACGAGGTGCTGGCCTTGTCTAGCTGCTGGGCTCAGCTGAGATGTCGAGGGCAATGATGAACAGATAAGGCGCCGGGTCGTATCTAGAACTTCAGGGATGTTGGGGATCCCTAGGGGCAGTAGGGGCCGTGAGGGAACAGAACGAAGGCGAGAAACGTGCCCAGAAAGCAGGGCTGGGAGGCACAGGGTTTTTAGGTCTTTCCAGAGAATGGCAGGGAGATGTAAATAAAAGATTGAGTGTGACACGAAGTACTTTGCAGGCGAAAGGGAAGGTGAGGTTGTGTAGAGTGGATACCTCTAGTTTTCTGTGGAAAAATTTACAGACACTAAGAACCCAGGCTCGTTCCTTCCAGAACAATTCTATCTTCAAGATGCAGCAACTTTAACTTCACAGCTAAAATCATCAATAGGAAGAGTGGAAGGAACGACAATGGAGCAAAGCGCAACACACAAAGAGCAAGCTTTGTCTCTCCTTCCTTAATTGTTAGAAGAAACTGAAGCAGAAACAGAAACAAGAACAAAACGAAAAAGAAAGAAAGAAAGAAAAGACGATATAAACTACAATCCTAAGGCCACGATTATTTCTTTCTAGTAGAGAGGGTCAAACAGCCGCGGCGCATCGAGTTTGGGGATGGTTTGAAAACCTTTGAAAAAACAAAACATCTTGACCAATGTAAATATTAACCGAGAAGGCATCAAGACCTTTTTGTGCCTTGATGAGTCCGTCTGCACTTGGGTTGTATCTGCGATCAATGAATATGATAGATACACCACGTCTTCAATTGTAACCAAGCATCGGCCGCCACCAAGGACGACGATGAGCAAGCAAGGCTGTCCTTTGAGTCGTCGGTCCACTGGGGAATCATTCACTAACTTCATCGTGTGATGCACTGGACATTGATGTCCTTCTACATCTTACTCATCTCTGGGTTGGAGTCTCCGGCGCTTCATCATTGATGAACACTCGTGACAATCTCGAATAAACTTAAAGACTCTGGCATTGCAAAACCTAGCCCTGGCGTTAAAAATGAGCCTCAAAGGCGCGCGACGATGCGGTTACTAGTTTCGTAGTCTCCAGGTTCGATGAATGGTGAGAGCCTCAATTTTGTCGTGATCAGCTGCCGACTCTGCTAGTGCTGCCCACTACCAAAGTGCAAGGGATCTTGCCGCCTAGTCGTACCATTTACGACTTCACTGGTGTATAAATGCACTTTGCACTACTTCGCGTTGTACGCCGCGAGGCCCGCTATGGCGCAGAACCCTCTACTGGTAAACTTATTGATCAGTTCGCAAAAGCCGTTGAGGCCTACGTTTGTTTCAAGCCCGTAGCACCTCCCTTGCCCTCTAACGATCAAGGAGATGGAAATTGCGCCCAGGAAATATCCATTTCTTGGTTCATACACCGAGGTGCCACTCAAAGTGCAACTGTCCATGGAAACCATGACTACGAGGTCGGGGAACGGCTTGGGGGGGTTAACGTGCTTATTCCCTTCCATTTCGAATGGGGATTATACGAAGTAAGACGGAACCAGGCTCCGTGGGGGAGCTCCTCAATTCGCTTGTGAGCGTAGTATATACGTGACCGGAATGCCGGGGTCCCTTCTCCGAAGGCTTCTACGGGATTTCTTGTCTGATAAAAGGCGCGATAGATGGAGGAAAAACTTGACTGCTTGAGGAGGACATTACCCTACGCCCCCCGTCTGAGTTTCCTTTCATGAAGCTAGCATCAGAGTGGCAGTAGGCTCAAAGAGATTCAGGGCTAGGCAGATTCTAGCCCCGGGAAGCGGGCAAATGAGATGAATTGTATTCATCAATGCTGCGTTAGGAATCTGATGAGGGGTCGCTAGTGCCAACCCTTCGCCGATATCGTCTGGATGGGATGGAATCAAAGTTATCGGCACATGCTGACAAGAGGGGTGGAGAGCTCAGAAAAGAAGTTGGTGCACACACGCACTATAGATGCAGGGGATAGATGCAAGAGAAGGAAGGTCAATTTCTCGCTCGATGATTGCTCGCACTCATGTTGATATCTCGACGAGAGGGGATGGATTTGATATCTTCTGCATCACCCACCCTCAAGCTGTGACGGGATATGCAGCCGATGCTGTTTGCTGCAACGCAACTCGATGGAACCCTGGGGCAACACTGGACGAAGTGGGCTTTTCTAGTGTCGGTCGCATTTTTAGTGTGCCCCAACTTGAAGCTGCTCCAGCTTCACTACTTGGAGTTGTACAGGCTCCAGATAGTCTCTTAGGCGCACACCATGCCGTGAAATATCCCACTCTGCCCCGCCATGAAAGGAGTTGCAATTGCGTCTTTCTCGGCGAGTTTTGGCCAGTTTGGCATCTGAAGCTGAGGACTCTGCAGAATACCCCCCAAATAGATTGATAATACCTGTAGCACATTTGATGGAGGTTGCACGAAAGAAACGATAAAAAAGAGGGCCAGGACTTCAGAATGCACTTACCACATACTATTATTGTTGTTCTGGAAGGTTATCATTGACCTTCATACAATTTCCAGGCTCAGGAGCTTGGCATATCTCTGCCCCTCCAAAGCCCTCGTGCCAATTACGTCACGTTTTCGATCCGTGGAGATGAGAAGCGCATTCGTGGGCTGAACAGGGGAGGAGAGAAAGAAAAAAGCAGATACGCTGCACATTACAGCGACCGACCTGGGGACTTTCGATAAGGTCTCGAAATATGACATTGCAGAAATGAGGACAACTTCAGCTGAATGTTGTATTACCCTCCGACCGTTGTCTGCACCCTGACCACCCAGCAGCAGCCATCTTGGGTTTAGCAAGCGAGGGGACTCATCTGACCAGCTCTGTGGCAAGAATGCCCCAAGTTAGATTAGAACTAGATGCGCTAGACGACGCTATACGGGTATCCCGCTCCCACGCGACGATGTCTCTTCCCTTTTGACTTTTTGACGTCTTATTCCATAGGTGGGAGGTCGCATGAATGCTCAACATCCCACGGAGCTCGGAGGTGGGTTGCTTGGGGGTCATACTCCACGTTCAGAATGCGGGGGCAAAATGTTGTATTTGTTATGTGGTTGTCGTCGCATAGGGTGGGAAACATCGAAAGTTGTCTCAACCCCAAGGCCAATCTTCATCCATGACGGTGAGGAGGGGGCGAGAGGAGGGTATGAAAACGAAGGGTGTCATGGAGCTCTGCCTTGGCATGCTGTACTATCTACGCCCCTCCTTCATAACGCATACCTCCACCGACCTTGCCCAGAGGCAGAGAAGAAGAGAACACAATGGTCTTGACGACCTGGCAAGACCCCATACTTCGCAAACTGCACTTTACGCTAGTGTACGACAAAGGGAGGAGCCTGGGTAAAAGCCCTGCTCGTGCCGTTTAGGCGAGACTAGCCACGAGACCAACCCCGGATAGGAAGCCGAATTGCCAGTCAGTTCCACGCTTGAGTGGAAGCTGGTGTCATTTTATGGATGCGGTTAACTCTAGCTTGCTCTAGGTGGTTGATCTGGCATCCTTCCCACAGACTAGCAGCACACCGCATCGCGGGCCACAAGTACGAAGTCGAAGGTGTCCAGTGTCGAGGGATCCAAATGTAGGATAAACAGGACTGATACGACCTACAACCATGCTCGTGGGGGATAAAAGGAGTTCGACGCGATATCCCCGATGCAGGCAAGGCCCTTATAAATCTTAAAAGACGAACGATTCCTAGGTCTTGGCCCTCATCCCGGAACCGGTGTTAGGTTATTAGCAGCATATTACTCCCCAGATCAACGAACGCATGGATTCGAGGAGGACATTTCGATCAATATCCCGTCTCTTTGGCTTTTTCGCCTCCCCCGTAATCCGTAATTGCACCGCGTCGCTTAATTTAGGTGCAGTTGTAGCTTCACTTTGAGAAATGCAGCGTCTGACCTCGCAGAAATGCACACCTGCTTGCATCTTCTGTCGACTCTGCATTTCTAGCTACGGGGATGTGAAGCGATGCTGCCGCGAGGAAAGGGAAGAGGGCAAAAACGCTTGGAATGCCGGCGATCCATCCTTGCTTCGGATTTCGGGGCTGGCTGGATGTGTCGGAGAGTTGTCAAGTTTTCGTTGCTTGGTTCTCCGGAAATGCTGGAAGTTCTTGGTTTGACTCATTCTGCAGAAGTGATCCATCGATCCATCAAGTCTCCACTACCCGCTGCTTTGACTTCATACGCTGCACAACAGTGGTCGCCGACATCGAGGGAAATACGTCGAGATGGTAATAGCGTTCGCCCAGTGGACGAAGTACATATACTCCACTAATTACCAGTGTACTTCGTAGAGAATTGCCCAGTTCCACCAGTGAAAACTTGAAGAATTGCTTCACAAACGATTTTTGTCTTCCCCCCTGGTCCTTACCTTCTTTTCCTTTTACCTCCTTCCCCCTTTCTTCTCTCTCCACCCCAACTGGATGCTGTCCATGGCCAAGAAAAATTATGAATCGACAAGGAACACTCGGACTCGGATGATAATGTTTGACAATGCAGTATTAATAACAATCCCTGGTGCAGAGAGTGGAGAGAGGGGAAGCTGAATCCTTGGTTCATGATACTCATAATACTCATAATACTTCGTATCCCCTCGGGCTGCATATCCATGTCCATTTGGTAGCCAAACCAAAGTAGCGGTACAAATCTGCACTTTCTCAATTGCGGCTCTCCGTCCCACCCTCCAAGTCACCGAGACGGGCGCCCCGACTGCGTCATAGCTTTCAAATTCGAACGTCCAAACTCCAACGCCGCCACCGCCGCCGCCGAGTCTGCCGCTTATTGTGTGTGGGAAAAAGGACAAACTTGATTGCAAACGAGTGCGTCAGAGGGAGAGTCAAAAAAGAGCCACTGGCGGCCAAGTTTTCTCCCACGCGGAGCCGGACCAGGGGCGGTTCCTCTAAAAGTCCCTCCAAGCCTCGTTGCCGTCGACGTCTCTGATCAACCAGACCATTTCTCTTCATTTTCTCACTTCAATCAGGCCATCTGCTGCCTTGCCATCAATTGATCGCGAAAACCTGACGAGAGGATAGCGAGGCAATTGGTCCCCTTTTATTCTCCCAGTTGCTGGTTGATCCTTTTTTTCACGTGCATTTTAAACAAACATTTTTTCCGCCTCTCCACTGCCTCGTAAAAATTTATATTGGAATCGACGTTCCCTGTCTGCCAAGTCGCATCGATACCCGACCGGTTGGCTGAAGTTGATTAACTGGGAGCCTGCGAGGGCCGTCTCCCGAGCAAGGTGGTAGCATTGCGCTGATGCGATCACCTTATTGCAGCCCCATTCTCTCGGTCGTTCATCTCAGACGGTGCTCAGATCAGCCCAGGCGGTGCTGAGCCAGGCTGCTAAGCAAATAGAATTACAGGACCAAGGCACCACTGCACAAGGTTGGCAAGAGCAACGACCAGGCCTCTCTCGTTCGTACGAAGTATTACGACGTTTAGCCCCTCCTCGGCACACTTTCACCAGAAGGCAACCTCCGTCCTCCGACAAGAGTGCCCCCCAAGAAAGAAAGCCAAGACTATCAGCAACACCATCAGCCATTTTTGCCGCCACGCCAACCCAGGCAGAGATACCGAACGACGTCAACTGGGCGTGCACCTTCGGTCCACAAATCCACGGATGCGCATTTGATACGACCCTGTCCATCTCACTCCTATTTTGCTGTACACGCCCCTAGCAACTCTCTTCCAACCCGCCGCGCCACCCCATATTAGACTTGAGCGGCCCCAACCATATACGACGCTGCTAGTACGAAGTAAGGCACCATACGCATCAAATCGAATCGTGCCAGGGTCAGAATCGGCTACTTCTGCGAACTTAGTGGGACCAGCGACCGACGGTACAGCCAGGCTAATAGCACCACAGTTCCCACAGTTTCGACAGTGCTGCTGCCTTATTGATCCCAGCCAGTTTTGAGGCTACAGTTGTACCAGTGTACAACGACTAGCGTACGACTAGTACATCGATACCCACATCCAAGTCCCACACCTCTTGCGGTGACTCGACACTGACTTGATCATTAATGTCCGGCATTACTGCTGCACTCCCCGTGGCGTCTCCTTCCCCAGGTATGTACGGAGTATTTACTTGCACTTGTACCATTCTTCCTTGTCATCGTCCCTTGTCACTCTCTTGATCATTGTCCTCTGCATTTACCACAGTCATTGTCAGTGATTCTTCTTGTTTCTTCTTGTTGTCATTGTATTGATCCGCTAGATCAAACGTAGCATCAGTACACAATCCATCCTCCAGGACAAAAAAAACACACTTGGATAAAATCCCACACTTCGCCTCCCAAACCCACCCACACACACACAGCTCTTACCTTCCCTTCCCTCCAACAACAACCAACACCAACAACAAACTAACCAAACTCTTTCAACCATTAACTTTTGACTACAGATCTTGGTCGTGTACAGGCCAAGCAATCTCAACTAGCGAAACAGGCTATGACTGGAAAAGTAGCAACTGGTTTTCCCCCGTTGCAGTCGCCCATCCATTATCAACCCAACAACTACCATGACCTGGATGCACACCTTGTTCGTCATGGAGGCGACGACAACATGAATCTCCCAGCACCAGATCCAGATATGCCACCAACACCTACAGAGCCAGCTCCCACCCCAAAGCCCAATATGCCAGCTCCAACTCCATCAATTGCGATTCCGGCTCCCACTCCGGTGATGCCAGCTCCTGTGCCCATGAAGGGTATTCACGACATCCATGGCCATGGCCCATTTGCCCATCTCTATGACCATGGGCTGAGCCAGACAGAACCCTTCCCACCTTACTCTACAAGCCATCCATCAACTGCCCCAGGTTCACCAAGGTTGTTGTAAGTCTCTCTATTTCTTTTGTTTTATCTGCTTTGGGGTTATAGTTTATCTCATCTTCGTTGTTATTGAATTTCCCATTTGTCTCTATTAAATGCCTTTTAGAACAAAGTACAAGCTAACAAATCTGCCTCCTTAGCCTGACGAGGTCAAATTCTGGCCATACGCCACGCATCCGGCCCCATGCTACGACGTTGAACATCCCTGGAATGACCCGATCCAGGGCTTCCCCAGATGGAAGGATCCCCGACCGTGATGTCGCCTCCAAGCTTGTCGTCGTTATGGTGGGCCTGCCAGCTCGTGGCAAATCCTACATTACGAAGAAGATCCAGCGATATCTCTCGTGGCAACAGCACAACACCGAGATCTTCAATGTGGGTAACCGGCGCCGTGTTGCTGCGGGTATAGCCACCTCGCCGAACCCGCCGGAGCCAACATCAACGTTGACACCCCCCAGTGGACCCGAGCAAGCCGCTGCCATTTTGCTGAATGGCGTTCCCGCCCCACTCCCAGAGCCCACCTCCCTCGACCTGGATGCGCCGAATCTGGAGAAGGAGGAGGCGGATGAACTCAAGGACCAATCGGCTACCTTCTTCGATCCCAAGAACGAAGCTGCCGCCAAAGTCCGAGATCAACTGGCTCTGGATACTCTTGATGAACTCCTCAACTACCTTCTTCGACAAGGCGGCTCCGTTGGTATTCTCGACGCGACCAACAGCACCATCGAGAGGCGCCAGTTGATTGTCGATCGTGTCAAGGCGCGAGAGCCAAAGCTTGGCATTCTCTTTATTGAGAGTGTCTGCACAGACAAGGCTGTGAGTATCTAAATATGAACCCGTTCCCCCTTTTTTCAACGAATTCCTCCGATTACTAACTGTCGCCCAAACAGCTTCTCGAGGCAAACATGCGCCTCAAGCTTTCCGGACCTGACTACAAGGACAAGGATCCCCGCAAGTCTCTTGAGGACTTCCGAAAACGGATTGAGGCCTACGAAAGCGCGTATGAACCGCTCGGCGAGTATGAAGAAAAGGAGGATTTGCAATACATCAGCGTAAGGCGGCCTTTCTAAACAATCTTGGGAATAAGAGAAAATTCAGCTAACCCTTTGCTTCGCAGATGATTAATGTGGGCAGAAAGGTGATCCATTACCATCTCAGGGGATTCCTCAGCACCTTGATCGCTGGGTATCTCACAACCTTCAACCTCTCGCCTCGGCAAATCTGGATCACTAGACACGGACAGAGCGAGGATAATGTCAGGGGAAGGCTCGGCGGTGACTCGCCGCTCACTGAGCGCGGCCGCGCGTTTTCCCGTGCTCTGTACAACTTCATCACTTACCAGCGCAGGGCTTGGATTGTGGAACAGCAAGATAACATGGCAGCTGCATCATTCCCTCCCCAGCCCGGCGACTTGACCCCGCCCTATCCCGAATACAATCAGGAAATTGACGAGAAGAACTTCTGCATTTGGACGTCGATGCTACAGCGAAGTGTCGACACGGCCCAGCTCTTCGAGGCGGATGATGATTACGACGTGAAGAATTGGGAGATGCTGAACGAGATGAATTCGGGCCAGTTCGAGGGCAAGACGTACGATGAGATCGCCCGAGACTACCCCGAGGAGTACCGGAAGCGCATCACCGACAAGCTCCATTACATTTACCCCGGCGTTGGGGGCGAGGGCTATCTTCAGCTTATTCACCGCATGCGCGATCTCGTTCGTGAGATGGAGCGGATTTCCGATCACGTCCTCATCGTCGGCCATCGGTCGATTTGCAGAGTTCTGATGGCGTATTTTATGAACCTCACCCGTCACGATATCACCGACCTCGATGTCCCGCTTGGCATGGTTTACGCCATTGAGCCGAAACCGTACGGAATAGCGTTCCATGCGTACAAGTACAATGAGCAGAACGGGTGGTTCGACGAGGTCCCCAACTACACACCACACCGAACGGACCGTTACGATGGTAAGGATTAAGAGGGTAATCCTTCGTCTCGTTCGGTAAGGCCCACTTGAAATGACGACACAACTCATTATCCTTTCCTTTTTCCTTTCCTTTTTCTTTGCGCATGTTTACCGATCACTCTACTCTACATCGGCGTTATCACTATTTTTTCTCCCTTCTCGAATTCGTGGTTAAGGCTTGGGAAGACCTGGGAAGCATGACGGCTGCTCTTTTTTTTTTTGTTCTTCGACTCTAGAACGACGGCGGATCGCATCTCTTTCATCACAGTTGTGATTTCGTTTCTCGATTTCCTCCCCCATGCTGGAATGCCCGGCATGGCGTGGCCCTCTTGGCGCACACCGCTTGCGCCCGTCCTTTGTTTCGTTGTTTTTATTGTTATCATTTCATTGTTCTGCTTTTGTCTTTTTGATTCGTCTGTTTTTGTCCTTCTGTTTCCTGTTTACATGTTCGTTATGGAGTTGGGGGCAAACCATCATGCATGACCAAATGGTTCTTATACCCGGAAGATCGATAACTGGCATTGATGTCTCTTGTCTCGATTCTTTCCAAAGCAAATTCAAATTCTCAGGTCTTTAGGGAAATTCAAAGGAAATGGCGGATTCGGTTTTACAACGGAACGGTTCAACAAGGAAGGGGGGTGGGAAATCTCGGCTCTGTTCTTTCAAATGGTTTCTAAACTCTCCCATGGATTCTTCTCTTTTCTTTTTCCTTCTGATCTTGTTCTTCTAGACAGAGAGTCAGCAAAAGACTTTTTTTCGCGTGAGGGTTGGTCTGGTCTGGTCTTTTTTTACAAACTACAGATAGATTGCATTTCGAGGCGAGGTTAGACGAAAAGAAACGACTTGATACCCTGGCGCATTTTATAGAGTTTCTTCCCCCTTGGGATTGGGGGTTTGTTGGCTCTTTTGATTTTTCTCTTTTCTTTTTTCGATGAATAACAGATTCTGTTGCAAAGTGATTGTCCTACAGTTGGTTGATGATTTATCTTCTCTTGCTAGGCTGAAGACTCTTCGAGGACAACATCACAATCGTCGTAAGGTGAGTTGTCTCCTGGAGAGTTTCACTGATCCTGAGAGGCAGTAGACAACAGATGCAATACTAGGCACAGACTTATAAGTGACATTTCTGCTCATCTATTGTCTATCGTATTAAAAGCAGATGCGAGAAAAGAAGCGACTTAAACATAATCGAAGACGAGAACAAGGTAAAAAGCAAGGCGGAAACAACAAAGTCGACAAGGAATCTATGACAGCCTCCGCGGGAAACCAACAACAACGAACAGGGAAAAAAAACAAACCCCGGTCCACTAAAAGCAAACCTCCAAATGCGCGGCCACTGAGGGGATTTTCTTAACTACCCCCAACAACAGCGGCAATAGTAACCATCTGCTGCATCCTCCTCCTATCAACCTCCTTCTTCATAACACAAACACAACTCGCAACAACCAACCTCCTCATCTCCTCCTCCTCCCCCCTCTTCGAATCCCTCCACGACCCCAAATCTAAAAGTAGAACACCGCCGTTCCCCGCCGTGTGCCTCGTAGTCCCGGGGGTACGCGTCTCATCGGAGCGCACGAAACGCGCCACCTCGGCAACCACTGTGTCCGTTGGCTTGGACGAGCCGGCCTCCGCGACGGGGAGGATGCGTTCGAGGATCACGAGGGAGTTCGCCCCCGTTTGTTTGCGTTCGGCGCGGGAGGCGTAGCGCCAGGTGAATGTTCCCAAGGTAGGGGAGCGGAAGATGAGGGTTCTGTGGAGGGCGGATTTGGATTTGATGGCGATGGAGTTGGGGCTATTTTCGTCTACTTCTTCCTCACTTCCTTCTTCTTCCTGGCCCGGGTTCTCGTCGCCGTTGTGAAGCGTGATGATGGGAGGCTTTCCCGGTCCGAAGCGGTAGGTTGTAGAGACTAGAGGCGCCGCGGAGAGGTCCAAGCCGGGGACAAGCCGGCACGTTCCGGATCTGCGAGCCTCGCGGACAGAGGTATACAGCGGCTCGGTGAAGCGCGTGATTTGCGGGTCGTGCGTGATGTCGTAGATGGGGATGGGATCGGGGCGCGGAGG
>SJVG01000943.1:0-14185 GCA_034774675.1 Scedosporium minutisporum
CCCACCCCCTTCTCTACCCCTTCAATATGATTCAACAACGCCGTCGTAAACAAGAACCCCTTCACATTCGTCTCTCCAGCCCTTATCCTCTTCCCCATCCACACCATGGCGTCCTTTAGCATCTCCTTCGACGCCGCATCTGGTGCCCCGGCCTCTCCGAAATCGCGAATCTCCTCCTTCTGAACCGTTACGAGTTCGTGGCCCAGCAACATGATAGCCTGCTTAATCGTTGACCGTGTGAATCCCGACGAGCAGACGATGTAATTGGAAAAGTCCAACTCGCCGGGTAAAGCCGACGACGATGGGTTTGGGCACCGGGCGAGCGGGGAGATGCGCTTTACGACGTCGACGAGCATTTTGCGGGAGAAGTAGTAGGCTGGGTTATCGAATGCGACGGGGAGGAGGGGGAAGTGGAGGGCAATTATGAAGCGGTAGGTCATTAGTTCGACGTAGTGTTTGTGGAAGAGTGTGATTGGGGCTGCGGTGCAGTGAGAGGAGGAGGAGGATGGTGATGACGATATGAGCTTGTTGAGGCGGCGGGAGATGGCGTGGCAGGATGAGGTGAGCTCGCCGTTGAGGCGCAGGGTTTCTTCATAAGTTGATTTGGAGCCCAGGTCGTTTACGAATTTGGCCACGGCGAGGCGGATGGGGAAGTGTTGGAGGAGGAGGAGCTGGAGAGATGTTTGGGTGTAAGTGTTGGAAGAAGGAACGGGACGATGTTCCGACGACTCGAGGTCGTCTGTTAATTGATCGTCGCCGAGGTTCGATGGGGGTTCCGTATCGTAGTCGTCGAGGGAGATGAGCGGTGGTCCGCCCGAGTCGATGCTCGTCTGGATCTGCATCTCGAGAATCGCAGCCCACAACCTTCTGCGGATCTCAGCCCGCAAAACGGTCATGCGAGGCAAGTGTCTCGGGTCCCGATGCAACCCGGCGTACATGGCGGAACGGAGTAAACCCCCAGCGTCTGGCCATGTCACTCCTCCCCCAACGCCCACGGCCTGTCTCGCGATCTGGAGTAGGCACATCACCTGCACTCCGGCGACACTAATAGACGCTTTATGGGGCGGTAGAATCAGCCAGAGCCTAGCCTCAAACGTCCACCTCAGCGCAGCCTCCCGCATGTCGAACTTATCGTCGACCATGCTGGCTCCAATGGCGGCGCAGAGCTGCATCTGCATCTTGAACGACGGATGCACGCTCTGTGGATCGACCCAGTACCGCTCGTAATCAGTCCGGAAGGTGGGCACGTGGATGATGCGGTAGACGCGATCTATGGTCGATAGGTAGATGTCTATTAGGTTGTCTGCGATCGCGCGCGAGACGAATTGCGTGGCTAGAGCGTTGGATATTAGGATTGGAGTGCGGCGCCTCTTGATGATGCGGCCGAGATTCTTGCATTCTGTTAGGGTGATGCGGACTTGGGCCCTGGCACTCTCGGAGCGCATTGCCAGACCGAGAATATATTGGAGCTGTAGACGGCTTGTTAGCTAAAAACGAAAGAACATTGAAATTATTAGGGGAGAAGGGGGAAACAAACATACCAAACAGCACCCGTGAATCCAATGACTCGGTCCCAAAAACCTCGTCTTCTCAAGCGTTACCTTCTTAGGCAGACCTTCCTTCAGCGACCGACAAACTGAAGGACTCGACTGTCGCTTAAATGACTCAACCTGCCACTCCAACTGCCGGATGCGATCCGCAAGTACATTCGCATCCAAGCTACTACCATCCTCGCCATTCTGCCCATCACCCGCCCAGATACTATTCGGAGGGAATACATTGCCATTCCTCCAGTCATCACCCACACTCCGCCCAGACCCGGAAGTAGGCAAATGTGAGCTCGCGGCACTGGAGGGACTAGTCTCCGCTATAACCACTCCTGCATCGGGAAGCCGGGGTGGGCCCGGCCGAGCCAGACCGGGAGGTACGGGGCGGTGGGGTAAGCTCGCATAGGAGCACTCCCGGTTGCCGGCTTGCACGCATGTCGTGCAGGGGGACAGGCGGTCGCAGCGGACTTTGCGCCGGCGGCATTGCTCGCATGATAGGGCGGGCCGGCGGCGCTTTTTGTTGGATGGGGGCAGGATGGTAACTTGGGGGAGGGCATCGGACATTACGCTGGTGTTTTTGTATACCTGGCGGAGTCTTCTCCGTATTTGTGTGGACTTGTCGTTTCTTTTGGTATATTGCTCCGTGCTGAGCACGGGGATATTGATCGGAAGCAAGGGTGGGTGCAACGGTGTTTTGGGGGAGATGGGAAAGGGAATTGGAGATCTCCGCCGGGGTATATGAATACCGGAAACTCTTCCGACAACGGAGATGGATTACAACATATGAAGTAGCTTGAATATCGAGAAATTAAACAGTAGGAATCAGAGTGAAAATTTGTGGATTTCGATGAGAATTGAGTTGATGATGGTGGTTTGCGTGGACTGGTGATGACCAGAAATTGCCGACGGAGATAAGGTTGAATTCACCGAAAGTCTCGGTAATTTCCGGTGTCCGCTCCGATCGGTTCCGGAGAGCGGGCGGGAACCGAAGGAAGGCGCGGCGCCTCTCGGGGACGTCAAACGCGAAGCGCGAGGGATATCTCGAATTACGTCATAAAGAAATGAACACAAATTTGTGGTTTTACCAAAGAAGGATATATATATATAGATATTTCGTTATGCTTTGCCTTCCTGACCGAACATCCGCAGAGCTGGGGTGCGCAATCCAAGGCACTTTGGGACGTCTTTCGATCCCACTCGCCCAAATCGCAGATAAACGACTATCTTACTCTCGAGCGCGCTGGAAGCCCTGGAGAACTAGTAGAAGCCATCGATGGAGAGTTGACAACCTTCCCCGATGGCGGACTTGCACGTAGGCTCACTGAGTTCATCCCTGTTTAGAACAATGTGCTACTCCAAGCCCCCTTCGGCATCTCGTAAGCCTACTACACGCCTACACGAGCTCCAAAGCTAGAGGGGCCCGGTACTTTCTTCTAGATCATTGCCGTTGTAGAGCTTCCATGTTCCTGATGGGCTGTATCGTGGTCAATGTTGGTAAGATGCAATACCACCCTCGACCATGGCCATCCCTCTGTGTCTTTCACATGGGAGCAAAGGAGAAAAATAAAGCTTATTAAAATTGCAATATGGCTATAAAACGAAGAAGGATAGTCTAGGGCGATTCTCAAGGTTACATTTCGGTAATGTTTCTACTAGAAAGAAACGCACGAGGAAGAAAAAAGCTGCAGTTGATCCACTCAAGCTCTCCAGTTTGCTCTTCCAGACCGTTGATCCTCTCCGACCCTAAGCCAGAAATAGTAAAACGACTTGCATCAAGGGTCCGCCTGTACGTAGCTCTCTTCCCGGCGCTCTGGCCGAAGATATAAAAATAAAACAAGAAAACAAAAGTACCGAGGTTGCAAGAACAGACACAAGAGCAACAGAAATTTCACATTCAAAAGACCCCAGGGACAAAAGCTAGATCAAGTATACATTTATTCAGTCGAAGAAAATAAAAAGAAAACGCAGTGAAATAATAAAAGCTAAAAAGACCCTTCCAAGCACTCCAAGATGCTGCACTAGCTTCAAGATCACTTATACACGGAGAAGTTCACGACTCTACTATGCCAGAAGCGGCGAGGTCCCCCAATTCGGAACAGTGGGTCCCTCCTGTTCCACCGGCCAGTTTGAAAAATCTAAAAATCCCCTTCCCTGCCGTCAATATTAACACACCTTTCATAGTTTCACCCTTTCCTCTTCCTTTCTGGAATTCTACATGTGCTTCCGCTCAATGGTTTCCGTTCCGTTTTCATATCCTTCCCGTTTCTCTTACAAAATGAGTTCGGCCAAAAAAGATAAACTGAACCTCATCCTGCAACAGCTAAACACACCCCAGAGAAGACTCGCTCCTTGTCCTCTTATAGCATGAGAGCGAGAGGGTTCTCAAGGATCCTCTTGAGCTCCCTGATCCATTCAGCACCGACGGCACCATCAACAACCTTGTGATCGAAGCTAGCCGTCACGTTGATCTGCTCATCCCACGCGACGCCCGTCGTGCCGTCCTCGTTCTCGACCGGCACGGCAACCTTCCTGGTCGTGCCGACGGCAAGGATGGTGGACTGAGGAGGGTTGATGATGGCGGTGAAGTGGTCGACGGCGTCGTTCATGCCCATGTTGGAGATGCAAATGGTGCCGCCCTGGTACTCCTCGGGCTTCAACTTGTTGTCGCGGGCCTTCTTGGCGAGCTCCTTGACCTTGGACGAGATGGACTCGAGGCCGCGGGCCTCGACGCCGTTTACGATGGGGGTGATGAGGCCAGTGGGGGTGGCGACGGCGACGGAAACGTCGACCGAGTTGAATTGCCTGATGAAGCCGTCCCTCCAGCTAGAGTTGACGGCGGGGACCCTTTGCGCGGCAAGGGCCATGGCCTTGATGAGGAAGTCGTTGACGGAGAGCTTGTACTTGCCGTCGGCGGAGCTGTTGAGGGCCTGGCGGAGCTTGAGGAGCTTCGAGACCGAGATGCTGCTGGTCACGTAGAAGTGGGGGTTGGTCTGAACCGACTCCTTGAGCCTGTTGGCAATGGCATTCCTCATGCTAGATACTGGGGTATCTTCGTACGCGGCACCGGGAGCAGCTACAGAGACCGCCGCGCTGGCGATGGCCTTGTTAATGTCCTCCTCAACAATCTTTCCACCCTTGCCAGTTCCCTTGATACCTTCAAGGGACACGCCGTTCTCGAGGGCCAATCGCTTGGCAGCAGGAGCAATGTTGGGCTCCCTGTCGAGGGCGGTCTGCAGCCTTCCACCAGAAGTAGTTGTCAACTCATCGGCGGCCGAGGGCTGGTAGGCGGACTCGGCGGAGGGGGCGGGCGTCGGTTGTGCGGGCTCCTCCGTCTTAGCGGCAGGGGCAGGAGCGACCTCGCTGGTAGCATCCTGGAGGGTGAAGTTCTCGAAAGCGGAGATGTCGGTTCCCTCCTCAACGAGGACAGCAATAGGCTATAGTACCAGAAGTAGATTTAGCGTTAGCTTAAACTGACGGCAAAGGGAGGGGGGGGTAGAGTTGATGACGGGGAGCACCGTGACATACGTTACCGACGGCGACGTCCTTCTCGCCAGAGTCCTTGAGAAGCTTGGCAATGACGCCCTCCTCCTGGAACTCAAAATCCATCTGAGCCTTATCGGTCTCGATTTCTACCAGCACCTCACCAGGGGCAATAGTATCACCAGCCTTCTTCTGCCAAGCGCCAATGTTTCCCGCCGTCATCGTCGGGGACAGGGCGGGCATCTTGACGAGGGTGTGAGGAGGAAACGAGGCGTAGCATCGGATCAATTGTGAGGAGAGGCCATATCTCAGGACGTTGGGCTGAAGCGCCCGCCTTCGCAAAACGGCTCCGAGCATTGTGAGGTTGTGAGGTTGTGGAGAGCTAGCGCGAGCTACTTATGGGGCCGGCTGCAGAAGGGAGGGAGATGGCAACCAGAGAGGACGAGTCTGAAGGGAGACCTCTGGATGGGATGAAAAATGGACTAACGAAGAGAAAGGCACGAAGAAAATGAGCAGAAAGGAGATGAATTGTCCCAGAGAAACGAGGATTGAGGGATGGAAGACGTGATGAGGTATGGGGGGAAGGTCGGGGTTGGTGCAGCGTGCCGTTATTTTTTTTTTTTCCTCACTGACGATGGTTTTCCCATTTTCCGTTGAGCTCCGAATCGCTTTGTAGCAACTTGGCCAAGTGCAAGCTTTGGGGCGCTAGTCCTGATTGGGCAAGAGTTGTCGTCCCGCCAAAAACCGAAGGGAAACTGACAATGCGAAGCTGGATTGGGAGGTACAGGTACAAGGTCCGAAGTTCCGACGAGGGTCCACTTGGATGCTTCGGCTCATTGAGCTTACTCGCACTCTGTCTCTGATTGCAATGTAAGTTTAAGGATCATTCTATTTGTATTTCGATGTCTACCCGGACTCGACTGAAGCTCCAATTGTAATTCGAGGCCAATATCAATTGTTTCTTGGGCATCTCCCCAAGTCGCCGTGCTTGTCACGACCGTTTGTCCTTGTCCTGGAGTCCTGGAACGGGCTCGTATTACATCAGCAGAAATACCTCAATTGATCATTCAGTTGCTGTTGAATTGTTTCGGAGCCTCAGGCAGGAATACTCAACACGTGGAGTTTTGACGCTTCATTCCAATCATTTTAGGGGCAAATGCGTAGTGGAGGAAGCGAGGACCCCTGTAGCTCCTCCCTGAACGCCGGAAATCTAGGGATGATACCCCTAATTGAGCCATAAGCTTGCAGTAATGTACACTCCCTCGTAGGCCAGCTTCAATGTGCTGGACTTTGGCTTTATCAGCCCGCCAGCTGCTTGTACTTGTACTTGCGTCGTTTTCCCTCAAATTATTGACCCTGACAAGGGGTACGTACCTCCTTTTTTCCTTCCAATGACTTGGCTACGTAAGGCTCGCTCAGCCCAGCTGTCGTCGACTGTCCGTGCGTGCTCCCAACTTGGTCGATCTTAGGGAAAGTCGCAACCTGGATTTTTTGGAAGCGTGTTAAGTTCGCCTGCCTCGGCTTCAAACTACAAACATACTGGCCTCGAAAAGACAACCTCTGGCTATCGCAACCTGTCGTTCTTGGAAACTGTTCAGATAAAGCCGGAGACGCTACCTGCCTGCCTAACCCCCCGTTTTCCATTGTCCTAGTCGACCCGGTTCAAGAGGACAGGTCCGCTTAAATCTCACTCTCTCCCCCAGACGCCCCCTGCATCCCATATGGCCCATCGCCTCTGCCGCGCTCCCCGATGAGCTCCATCTCGTTTGTGGTATCCTCTCTGGATGCCATAGCCACCTCGAAAGAAGCCCACAAGAACAAGCAGCTAGCCGAATATGCCCAGGCTGCCATATCCGCCATAAAAGAGAGCGATCCGCAACTTCCCGAACCAGAGGTCGTCTTTGCGCCGCTCCAGCTGGCGACCAAATCTTCCAATGTCCAGCTCACCACCACCGCTCTAGATTGCATCGGGAAGCTGATATCCTACTCGTACTTTACCGCTATTGACGATGATGCTCGTGGAGGAGGACGTGGAGAGGAAGACGGCGGCGAAGATGGAGGTGCCGCCGCTGCTGCGAGAGCACCCCTGATCGAGAGAGCGATCGAAACGATATGTGACTGCTTCCAGGGCGAGACCACCGCCGTCGAAATCCAGCTTCAAATCGTCAAGTCTCTGCTCGCCGCCGTCCTGAATGACAAGATTGTCGTCCACGGCGCCGGTCTCCTCAAGGCCGTCCGCCAAATCTACAACGTTTTCCTATTATCGAGGAATACGGCCAACCAGCAAATAGCCCAAGGCACACTGACCCAGATGGTCGGCACAGTCTTCGAGAGAGTGAAAGTCCGCCTGCAAATGAAGGAAGCGCGCATCAACCTTTCGAAATTAAAGCAGACCTCGAGCAATCTCACCTTTGAGCAACCCGAGACGCCTAATGGAAAGGACAACGAGTCCACGCTCCGTGATGACGCAAGCGAGAATGGAGACGGCGATGTCGCTGCTGACGGATCGACTGACACCGCTACCGAGAGTGGAGAGGGCGAGACGAAGCTCACGCTGAAAGACCTCGAACATCGAAAGAGCTTCGACGATACCCACATGGGCGATGGCCCGACGATGGTGACGCAACTCAAGACGATCAAGCGGAGTGCCCGGTCCGTGTCCGAGCAATCCATTGGCGACTCCTCGACCCCCGAGGATACCCCCGAAAGCCTCGATGCCGAAGACGAGGTCTACATTCGTGATGCCTACCTCGTCTTCCGTGCCTTTTGCAACCTTGCGACTAAGGTCCTGCCCCCGGACCAACTCTACGATATTCGCGGCCAGGCCATGCGCTCCAAACTCGTCTCCCTTCACCTTATCCATACCGTCCTCAACAATCACATTTACGTCTTCACCTCCCCACTTTGCAAGATTAAGAACTCGAAGAGCAGCGAGTTTACAAGTTTTCTACAAGCCATCAAGTACTACCTCTGTCTCACCATCACGAGGAACGGTGCTTGTGCCGTCGACAAGGTCTTTGACGTGACGGCTGAGCTCTTTTGGCTCATGCTCAAGTTTATGCGTGCGCCGTTCAAGGTTTGTCACTTTCCGATTCATCCGATAGAGGATGCAGCTAACTCCTTCTACAGAAAGAGATCGAGGTGTTCCTCAACGAAATCTACCTCGCCCTCCTCGCGCGCCGAACCGCCCCCGTAACCCAGAAGCTCTATGTCGTCAGTATTCTAGGTCGTCTCTGCGCAGATCCCCGAGCTCTAGTCGAAATATTCCTCAACTATGACTGCGACGGCAGCATCAACAACATCTTCCAGACCATTATCGAGGACCTATCCAAATTCTCTACGGCGCCCGTGTCTATCACCACCATCCAAGAGCAGACGTACGAGGAACGGAATGCGAGGACCCCATCCCCAGCCGAATGGCAGGTGAAGGGAATCTTGCCGCCGCCACTTAACGTTGCTACGATCGCTCCCCTGACCGAGGCCGAGCCCGATATTCCGCGTGAATACACCATGAAGCGTGTGGCGTTGGATGCCCTCGTCGAAGCACTACGGTCGCTCGTTACCTGGTCTGCGTCCGTGAGGTCAGATGCCTCGTCCCGAACGATAGGCGGCGATGGAGAACGGCGGCAATCTCTGGATGACATCCGCGCATCGATAGACCCATCCATCTATACAACCGATTCCCCCCAAGGCGGCAACGGTATAAGCTACCCCGCCACGCCCATTCTCGAGGATGATCCCGAACAGTTGGAAAAGATCAAGGCGAGGAAGACTGCGATGACGAACGCCATCAACCAGTTCAACTTTAAGCCCAAGAGGGGTATCAAGCTGCTCATCCAGCAAGGCTTCATACCGAGCGATACCCCCGAGGATATCGCGAAGTTCCTCCTCAACGACGAGCGGCTGGACAAGGCACAGATTGGCGAGTACTTGGGCGAGGGCGACCAGAAGAACATCGAAATCATGCACTCTTTCGTCGACCAGATGGACTTTGCCAAGAAGCGATTCGTGGACTCCCTCAGGCAGTTCCTCCAGTCTTTCCGTCTTCCCGGCGAGGCCCAGAAGATTGATCGCTTCATGTTGAAGTTTGCCAACCGATACGTCATGGGCAACCCGAATGCGTTTGCCAATGCCGACACCGCCTACGTCTTGGCGTATTCCGTCATTATGCTGAACACTGACTTGCACAGCAACAAGGTCGCGAAGCGGATGACGAAGGAGGACTTTATCAAGAATAACCGGGGCATCAACGACAACGCCGATCTTCCGGACGATTATCTAGTGGGCATCTATGAGGAGATTCAAGGCAACGAGATCGTGCTCAAGAGTGAACGGGATGCTGCCGCTGCTGCCGGCACTCTACCCACTCAACCAACGGGAGGTATCGCCGCCGGTCTCGGACAGGCCCTCGCCAACGTTGGTCGCGACCTTCGCAGAGAGGCCTATCTCCAGCAGTCCGAAGAGATTGCCTCGAGGTCTGAGCATCTCGTCAAGACCCTGTTCAAGAATCAGCGACGAAATGCCGCCAAGGCCGGAACGCGATTCATCCCTGCCACTTCCTTCAGGCATGTCGGTTCCATGTTTGACGTGACGTGGATGTCCTTTTTCTCCGCGCTCTCGAGTCAGATGCAAAAGACGCACAACATCGAGATTAACAAGCTTTGTCTCGACGGCATGAAGATGGCGACCAAGATTGCGTGCCTCTTCGACCTCTCCACCCCTAGAGTGGCCTTTATCAACGCGATCAAGAATACCACTAATCTGAACAACCCCCATGAAATCCACGCGAAGAATGTCGAGGCTCTCAAGGTCCTTCTCGAGCTGGGCCAGACCGAGGGCAACCTCCTCAACGAGTCGTGGAAGGATATTCTCATGTGCATCAGTCAGCTGGACCGCCTGCAACTTATTTCGGGCGGCGTTGACGAAAGCGCCGTTCCCGACGTTTCCCAGGCGCGGTTCTTGCCTCCGCCCAAGGATAGCGATTCCGCGTCGATAAGGAGTAAGCGGCGCAGCCGGGCGCGATCTGCGGGTTCCAACCGATTCTCCATGGAGATTGCGCTGGAAAGCAGGTCGGACGAGGTCATCAAGGGCGTCGACAGGATATTTACCAACACGGCGAACCTTTCCGGCGATGCCATCGTCCACTTCGCCCGCGCGCTCACGGAGGTTAGCTGGGACGAGATCAAGGTGTCGGGTTCCAACGATTCTCCCCGAACGTACAGCTTGCAAAAGATTGTCGAGATCAGCTACTACAACATGACGCGTGTGAGATTCGAGTGGACCAACATCTGGGACGTCCTTGGCGAGCATTTCAACAGGGTCGGCTGCCACAACAATACGACCATCGTATTCTTCGCGCTCGATTCGCTGCGGCAACTTTCGATGCGGTTCATGGAAATCGAGGAGCTTCCCGGTTTCAAGTTCCAAAAGGACTTCCTCAAGCCGTTCGAGCACGTGCTGTCCAACTCGCACAATGTGGCCGTCAAGGATATGGTCCTTCGGTGCTTGATCCAAATGATCCTCGCCAAGGGTGACAACATCCGGTCCGGCTGGAGGACAATGTTTGGCGTGTTTACCGTGGCGGCGCGGGAACCCTACGAAAGCCTCGTCGGCCTCGCGTACGAGAACGTCGGCCAGATCTACAAGACCAAGTTCGGCGTCGTCATCTCGCAGGGCGCCTTCACCGATCTCATCGTGTGCTTGACGGAGTTTTCCAAGAACACGAAGTTCCAGAAGAAGAGCTTGCAGGCTCTCGAGGCGCTCAAGTCGATCATTCCGAGGATGCTCAAGACGCCTGAGTGTCCGCTGTCGCAAAATTTCAACAGCCTTGCCGCGGGCGCGGAGGCCGCGCTGAAATCGCCGTCGATGCAGCTTCAACAAGGTCGCACCTCGGTCGAGGAAGGCTATTGGTTCCCCGTCCTGTTCGCGTTCCACGACATCTTGATGACGGGCGAGGATTTGGAGGTTCGGTCTAGTGCGCTCGAATACTTCTTTGAAACGCTCCAGAGGTACGGAGGGGACTTTGGACCCGAGTTCTGGGATATCTTGTGGAGGCAGCAGCTGGAACCCATCTTCATGGTCCTACGGTCGAGGCCGGAGATGTCCAACGCGCTTAACCACGAGGAGCTCTCCGTGTGGCTCTCGACGACCATGATTCAGGCGCTGCGGAACATGATTACGCTCTTCACGCACTTCTTCGACGCCCTCGAGTACATGCTCGACAGGATCCTCAAGCTCCTGGCGCTCTGCATATGCCAGGAGAACGACACGATCGCGCGCATCGGTAGCAACTGCCTGCAACAGCTGATTCTTAAGAATGTCAAAAAGTTCTCGCCGCAGCACTGGGCGCAGATCGTCGGGGCCTTCTGCGAGCTTTTCGAGCGCACGACGGCCAAGGAGCTCTTCTTCGCCACCACGCTGGATGCGTCGACGACTCTGTCGCCCGTGGCTAATGGCCATTCCTCGTTCCCCGGCGCGCTGAGCCCCGCTCGCGAGGATGTTGACGAGAAGTCTCTCAAGATTAACGGTGGTGATAATGACGAGGGTTCGGACACGGGTAGTTCGCCGCTCCCGACGCCGAAGACGGCAAAGAGCACCGTGACGGAAGAAGACGGGCGGACTCCTCCCACCACGGCTACGTCGGCTTCCCAAGCGCCGCCGCCCCTAGAAGACTACAAGCCGTCGTCTACGCTGCAGCAGCAACCGGTCGTGGTGACGGCCGCTAGGAGGAGGTTCTTCAACCGCATCATCTCGCGCTGCGTGCTCCACCTCCTCATGATCGAGACGGTAAACGAGCTCTTCAGCAACGACGCCGTCTACGTCCAAATCCCGTCGATCGAGCTCCTGCGGCTCATGGCGCTCCTCAAGAAGTCGTACCTCTTCGCGCGGCGGTTCAACAACGACAAGGAGCTCCGCATGCAGCTTTGGCGCCAAGGGTTCATGGCGCAGCCGCCGAACCTCTTAAAGCAAGAGTCCGGCAGCGCGGCCACGTACATCTCCATCCTGTTCCGCATGTTCGCCGACACGGCGCCTGAGCGCGAGGCTAGCCGGTCGGACATCGAGGCGGCGCTCGTGCCGCTGTGCAAGGAAGTCATTGGAAGCTACGTCACGCTTGAGGAGGAGAGCCAGCATCGCAACATCGTGGCGTGGCGACCCGTCGTCGTCGACGTGCTCGAGGGGTACTCGTCTTTCCCCGATGCCGCGTTCAACGCTAACCTCAAGGAGTTTTATCCGCTTGTTATCGAGCTCGTGGGCAAGGATCTTAACTCGGAGCTGAGGAGTGCCGTTTTGCATGTTTTGAGGCGGGTGGGCGAGGTGGGGCTCGGGATTAAGGATATGAGTACGAAGAGGCAGAGGAGGGAGAGCGTTACGTTGGGGAGTGGGAATAGTGGGGAGGTGGATGCGTCGGAGAGGATGAGGAGGCCGGTGTCGAGGGATTGAGAGATGGACGGGTAGAGTGTTCGTGTGTGGGTTGTATAAACGGCCTGGGCTTACTTTGTAACGGGATTCGGATGGTCTTTTCTGTTCTTCTTTTTTGTTTGTGTTTTTATTAAATTTTATAGGCGGAGGGATATCATAGGCTTCTCTTTTTTGAAGTTTGATGTGTTGTGAAAGGATGCTATTTTCTCATTTTCCTTTTTTTCACTGAGGCTATCGTGATGAGACAGCATCAAATGCAGGGAATGCAAGTGCTTTGTTTTTATTTTGAGGTCAATAGAGATACAAAAATTGGTCTTGGGAAGAGTGAGTGTAGGAATAATAGTTGGGTGAATAATTCTATTTCCTAGGCTGTTATTTTGAATACATGATATTTTATGTGATTTTTGCAGGAAGGTGCCCTTGGAGATTTCTGTGGATTTGTTGAGGCAGGGATGACCGGATCAGGTCGTTTACAAACATCAATGGAAGCAGGCATCATCGTGTTACGAGTCGCTACCAGGTGCCTTCCTCGTTAGTCTCAAGGCTCAGAACTCAGGCTGGTGGAACTTGAAGTGGCAAGAACAGCCCCTCCCCCGCCTTCTGTCTTGCGTCGACTTATCTTCAACCTCGCCTGATCAATTCATCACTCAATTCCTCAACTCCTCCTCTACCACATACCAATTGATCCATCATCTCAAACAATCCCAAATCTACTCATACATCCATCAAGACCCAAACAAAATCAACAACTCACAAAACAAAAAAGAACCAAACCACCATCATGGCCGACGACAAACCTCAAGGCGACCCCGCCTCCCTCGGCATCCCGCCCCTCCTCGAGCACCTCAGCGCCATAACTACCAACCCATCAACGCACCTCGAAAAGCCCCTTTTCGAAAAAGTCCTCAACGAGCTCGCCTTCTACAGCCTCCCCTTCCCCACCAACCAGCAAACCTACCCCAACCTGCTCACCCACCTCATCGCCACCCTCCCCATCCTCACTACGGACGACTCCGTGCGCACCGTCACCACCCTCATCGACGCCCTCCTCACACGCATGCCCATCCGCGCCGTGCTCTCCTTCATCCCGCCCCCCATGCTCATCGCGGCGCTATCGGCCCCGCACCCGGCTGCTAACTTACTCGGCATGACGATCATCAAGCGCGCCGAGGGACCAGAGGGCGTGAGTGCTGTTTTGAGGAGGGATGTGGTTGATGCGCTGGTGGAGAGGTGGATGGACGCTGAGGCGGTGGAGGTGGGACAGAAGGGTGAAGAGGCGCTTTTGAATCTTTTGGAGGGGACGAGGACGGATCTGGTAGGCGCCACGAAGCGACTTTCGTTGGAGGACATGGTGAACGGAGACGCGGGCGCGAAGCCCGAGCTGGATATCTGGGATGATGTCCTCCGCGGCCAGTCAGCCGTCGCCATCGTCGAAGCCTGCGTCAACAACGACGACGAGCGCCAAGCCTCCCTCTCGCAGAACCGCCTCCTCGCCCTCCTCCCCCGCATCGCGCGGCTGGACTTCGACGCCCTCGTCAGCAGCGCCATCCCCCGCCGTCCGCCTCACTCGAACACCCTGCTGCAGATGGCCATCGAGATGGTCGACCGGGACGACGTGGCCATGTATCTCGTGCTTGTGCAGTTTTACAAGGATTTGTTCAGGGACGTGTATGAGGCCGTGGGGAGTAATCCGGGCACGAGGACTAGGTTTGAGGGGTTTGTGAGGGGGAGGAGTGGGG
>SJVG01000944.1:0-14184 GCA_034774675.1 Scedosporium minutisporum
GGACCGGGGAGGGGTTTGACAATTTAGAGGGGTGTGGGTAACGCTGAACAAAGGGTGCTGACGCAGGGGTGTGGATTTAGTGATTTTCGAGGCGTGTGTGCAAGGCTTAGACCGTGAGGTTGGGATGTGCACAGACGTCAAGCAGGCGGGATGGAGAGAGAGGAGGAGTGACAGGAGACATCATCGTCAACTTCATCAACTCACCAGAATCAGGAGGCACATAGATGAACAATATATAAAAAAAGGCTGCCAGCGAAAGGGCAGCTAATTTAAATTGCAGTTAAGATATCATCTTATCGTACAGCGAAAACAATGTTGGGATTTTTCCCAATCCACACTTTTCCAGGAGCAGGGCTATTACCTCTGCTCCTCTAATTCTCTAGCTCTGAGCAGGATTCCGACGAATACAGCATCCTGAGAGGTCACTTCCCAGATCTCATAGGAATGCTTAAGGGTGTTGCAGGCAGGACTGGAGTTTGATATATAACACTATTCCTGACCCCAAAGGCAGAAGGAGGCAATGAGACAAGGTTCTCCTAAATGAGGAAGAGCGAGAGCACTGGGGTTGTGGAGGAGACAGGCACTCCTTCTGTCCTCGACTATCATACGATAGCGACGACAGGTGCTCTTTTGTGGCGGCAGGAGAGCTCGAAGTCGAATCTCTCCCTCGTGGTCCAAACCTTTCCCTCCCCAGTGTTCGCAAAATGCCCTCGCTCCATCAGTCGAGAACGCCGTAATTCAACCCAGTATTACAGCTTAACCATCAGACCATCATTGCAGTTATATCCCATCCATTCTTTAATCATCGACAACAATAGATCTTCTTGTTCCAACATCTGTTCATTTACTGGAAACATGGCTGCCGCCAGCGCCTCTACGAACCCTTCGGGCCATGGCCCTGAAAATTTGGGGCTCGGCCCACGGGAGACTACCCTAGGTGGGAGACCCCTTACCAGATCCATGTCTCTCAGTGGCCATGGGAGGATCGAGAAAAGTCGCCCTCGTACCTTCAGGGACTATCACACTAGTTTTCCCTCGCATCTTTCAGGAAAAGACATGATAGCCAGCATTCTCCGAGCAGCCCCACCTCAATCCTCGCCTCGGAACGGGACAATCAAGCCACCTAGTCCCCAAAGCATCACCAGCAACGCGAGCTCTAATGCGAGCCCAAAACCCGACGACCTTCTCCTTGCGGAGGGGACCTCGGACTCTTCTCCAAGCTCTTCTCATCTGGACTCTCCCCTGGCTGGCTACAAGGGACCAACCCCCAAAACACTGGACGGAGTCCGCGAGGCCTTCTTTAAAGTTAAAGGACTATCGCTGTCAAGCATCAAGGAGTGGGAGTAGCACTCGCTCCACGCCGACATGCAGGTTCTCGCAACAGCGGCCAAGAACAAAGATATCGCCGGCCTTATTACCGGGTACAACGAGAGTGACGGGTTCACCGGCTCGGCGACTACACGTGGCACATTGAAGATATGGTTGCTTTCGCAGGCAAAATTCAATAGACTAAAGATGCTGGAACTTTGGGCTCGTCTCGGTGAGTTTATGTAATATTCTGGGCCCTTTCCTACTCGGTGCGGTGTTGAATGAGGTCTGGCTAACCGCAATGTGTATTAGCCAATCCTTCATAGGCTTCTGGGATGGTGATGGATGACGGCTCTCAGTGGCTGGTTAGCCCAGATTAGGTTGACGGCCTTCCACTGAGCCATTCAGCCGGCTTCGAGAGTATACAGCAAGATGGTGCTACCTTTGGAGGATATCGTCACGGCGATGCCGATGTCCCTCCGGTTGACGAGCCCCGCGGCGCGGCTGTCAAGCGCCTCAGTGCGGCTGAAGTTGACGCCCGGGTCCCTGCAATCCAAGTTAGACTTCTTCGCGGAGTTGTAAGTGATGCACTGAAGCAAGTGGGAGCAGATCTCTCCTGCGCCAAAACGGAGATAAAGGGTATGAAGAAGACCATCTCGAAGCTCTCCGAGACTGACCACCTCACCACGAATCTTCGCCGGTTGTCCGAGAGTGGAGAAACGGGTCTTCCAAACCCTCCCGAAACGGAGTCGAAAGACGAGGACGCTTGTCCCCTTTCCCTTGTCGCGCAGTCGGTAAACAATGTTTTGAAGTCGAGCCACCGCAAGATTGATGAGCAGATTGCTGCGACTGAGCGCGCTCAGTCTGTGGCGGAAATGCTTCGTGAGGAACTTGATGAGAAGCTGGTGCTTTACGACACGGTCATCAAAGAGCTAGGCAAAAATCGCAGACTGGTCAAGGAAGCTAAATCTGAATGTAGCATGTTGCGGGAATCCTTCATCTCTCTTCAGGAATTCAGGGATCAAATGGCCCCCCACAAGATCGAGATCAGTGAGGCGGAGAGGAAATTAAGTTTCTTGGAAGAAGAGCTGCACCGGTATATGTTCAAGGGGAAGCTCTTTGACGAGCTGTGCCAAGAAATCAAGATGATGCCGTTCCGACTGGAGAATGCAGACGTGGCACATGTGTATTTCGATGCGTTGAGGGATTGGGTACGGGCAAAGGAGGCCGTCACCGCACAAAAATGGGAGGGACTGGATGGGCGCCGGGGTGTGAGTAGCTTGGAGAGGGTACAAGATATTATCAAAGAGATAACGGAGTCTGCTACGGGTGGCAATGAGAGCTTCGGACCATTCGAGTCAGCGGAGACTTCGTTTGGCTGGTCTCCATCCGTCGACGATAATGGTTACGAGGGTGCTGGGGAGGAGGAGGAAGAGGACATTACCCGGATCGGTGCCTTCTAGGCCGTCCTCCATGTTGTCAGGCGGTGGATTAGTATCAAGCATGGTTACTCCAAAAGAGGTCATGGTGGGTTTAATGTCGGCGGTTTTGCGAGTAGTAGACTTAGAAAGAGAAGGTGATAGCTCGCTTTAGGAATAGCGGTCAGAGAGTATCAATACAATCGAGAAGTCAACTAGAATCGAGACAGCGGGTTTTGTCACACACACCTGCCTTTCTGGCGAGCTTTGGCAGAAGAACAAGGGAGAAATAAGCTGTCCGGAATATCAAGTCGCTTCATTCGGTGACCTTTCTGAGAATGGATTGATTCATGACTTCAATCGCAGTCGAGTATGAACAAAATATGAATTTCAAGTTTCAAGCGCCGAACCAACCAAAGTAATCCATACATGATATCCCAGCCTAGAACCCCCAAGCCACGCCGAAAGTAACAAGACAAATGAAGTTTGAGGTTCCGCGTGCCTGAGACACCGGTTCGCCTCTACAGACCAGGCAGTCCCATTGGCCCGGCACAGGGTCGGCGCGCCTCTGCATGGACGATTGCCACCCTCGTCGCTGGTTCCTTGGTGTTGTTAATATCTCTATTTAAGTGTAAGTGTTCTATAATCATCCTGAGATTTCTGTGTTTAACCAAAGAGCGATAAGTACTCGGGAAAGAGTAGAAAAAAATAAGAAAAAGTAATAAGCGTTGGGAATCCTCGCTCTGTTCATCCCCATGTAAGTTTAAGGACAGTCCGAACAATGACTCTCGAGAGAAACCGAAATGACCATGGACAACTTTTTTCCTCCCCCTTTAGAGAGTGAATCATGCCTGGTTCCCGGCAATTGAGCTCGAGGAGTGATCAGCCTTTTCCCTCTCAACAACGCCCTCGACCACCGTCCCTTGCTTCTCATCAAAAACGAGACCAGGGTGACCAAAGCACAGCGCAAAGACAGCAATAACGATAAGCACGCCCTCCAGACCGATGAAGAGACCCTCCTCGGACATGGTCTCGCCGCTATAGCCTTCCCTCAACTCATAACACCTGAAGACGCATCGGGCGAGGATGAGTAGGATGGCGGCGGCTAGGCCAGCGAGGAAGATGTTCATACGTTGCGGGCGGACGTTTTCGGAAGCTTCGATGTGGCCGCCACCTCTCTTGGAGGAGGGGGCAGACTGGCGGAAGAAGCGAATCATGTGGTCGGCGAAGAGGAAGCAGAAGATGAAGATGACGATGACTTGAAGGATCAGGCCGGCGAAGGCGAGGTCGATGCCGGTTTGGTTGGAGCCGGAGGAGACGGTGGAGAGGGCGCCGCCGGCGGCTTGGAGGACGAGGCAGATTACGTCGGCGGGGATGAAGATCCAGTAGTAGAGGTGCGGGGGGAAGCGAGAGAGGGAGGGGGAGAAGTGGGAGATTGCTTTGGAGAGGGTGATGTAGATTGCCGCGGTGTAGAAGATGGGGCCGGAGGTGATGAAGACTGGGGCACATCCCCGATTAGTATTCTATATCTTTGAGCCCACTTTTTTCATGATTTCTTTTCTTTCCATTTCCTTGGGAGGGGGGGGAGGAGCTTTACCAATTTGAGTCATGAAGCCCGCAAACAAGAAGGGGTTACCGTGCATGAGGATTCGTCCTATGTAGCCAACAATTTCGATGAGACAGCCGATGATGACGCAGACCATGAACCAGGTCTGCTTCCAGCGGAAACCGAGGTAGGCATGGACGAGGAGGGCGAGGGCGTAGAGAACGATGAAGACGATGTTGGCGGGCAAACTAGGGCGGTAGCGGTAGACGGAATATTCGAGAGGGCAGAGATCGAGGGTGCAGTTCGCGGAGGGGCCGAAGACGACGATGTACGGCGGGAGGCCGGGAAAGGGGTTTGAGTCGGACATGGCTGATGATGGGTTGGAGTCTGAAGGGAGATCGAGATCGTCAAGAATAGAACGTATAGGTATTACAACCGAGAGACAGCGAGAAGGAGTTAAGGGATGTCTCTTTCGTTTTGTATCTTTCTATTATTCGGTCGGCCAGATGTGTTCGTCCTCTTCTAGAGACCTTGATGAGGAAAAAGAATATCCTTGACGTCTTCTTTATTGATCAATGAAGAAAGGATTCCGAAATACGATCTTAGGATGAGGAACACAAAGACTTAAATAAATCTCATCTCCCATGACACTCCATCCCGAAACTTTTGATGATCCCTCCCTGTGCGGCTCCGGGAAGGAATGAAAGAGAGCCCCAATGCTTTTTATCCCACCCCTTTGGCCCCGCCCTTTGTCCCTGCCGCCTGTCTTCATCCGACCTACCAGCCCTACACCACCATCGCACTCGCATTCTGAACTTAGGAAGTAGTAGGGAAACGGCGTATAGGTTACGCGGCCCGGGGTTTTGGTGGGCAGACTAATAGGCTTGGCTTAGCCACAGCGCCTGCATTGTCGGATGCATTTCTGACAGCTGGGCGAGTGGCGGAGCCATCCACCAATGATCCTATCCTACTTCACTCGTGTTTCGTGTTTCGTACTTTTGAAGAAAGAAGCGGAAGAGGAAGAGGAAGAAGCTTGAAGTTGGGTAGAGAGCGGAAGCAGGCCCGCAGGGGAAGAGCCGGTATCGGGTACCTGGTTATAGCGTAGCTTTGCGTGGGGGGATGAGGTATCTAGTGCGTAGGATTCAAGAGGAACCTGAAAGTATTCGTACGAGCAGAGCTTCAGGGGATACAGCATGAACCCAAGAAATTATACTTGAAAGTTTAAACCGACACAGGTGGGCAAGACGGACATGAATATCGATACCTGAGAGCCTTCTCTGGTCCTGGGCATTGGTGTTATCAAATGGTTCCAACGTTGTATTTGCTGAGCTCAATGTCTTCGCTGACTTCGGGCGTTCGCTCAGAGGAGGCCTAAAGCTGTCTGCAAAACATCAATCTGATCATTTCGATGTCGGCCGCCACCAAGCTTGTATCATCAAATTCATTTGATCCTTGAATCTCAAGTTCGTCATAATTCCCCCGCCAAGGCTTGGGCTAGTGATCTAGCCGAGATCGTCCGATTCGGACGATACGGCCGATACTGATGAGGTTTTGATGTCGCACTCGCACTCGCACTCGCGCATGTCCAAAGAAGTCAAGGTACGGTCGAGTACCACCGCTTGTTGTCGTCCGCTAGTCTGGCTGAGCCACCCCGATGGTAGGGCTGGATCCAAACTTTCACCAAACTTCCACCAATCCACCATCGACACTTTAAGCTTGTCTTTGGTCTATTTCCTGTTCAAGCAACAATGTGCGAATCCGACCATGTCATTCCACGTGTGCAAAATCCTGCCCTGCCAGGCAGCAAAGTAGGCTTGTTATTTTTCGATTTCGACGGTGTCAGACCCGAAGAGACGTCTTTTTCTATTCTCCACCAACGATCGGAGGGTATCACAATCGCAATAGTAATCGCGCCCGAGGTGGGATTAAGGGCTTGGCTAATATCAATGAGTGGAAATTTCGACTTTGGGGGACCTACGCAGGTTGCCTTGATGTGCTCCGCCATCCTGCGCTCACGCTGACGGGCTTCGATTAAACTTCTTCGGCTTTATTTTCCCTACCGCTGACCTCCTATGTACAATGTTGAAGCCGATTTTCGCTCACGTCTCCGCAGCGCGATTGGTATATCCATCCCGTCCGAAACGCCGCTGGCCCTACTCAGGAGACACGGCGCTGATGTGAGAGAACGACTCACGATGGCCCGCGATCTCCATTCGATTCATTCTATCCCTCCAAAGACTCGTGAATGGCATCTCCTCTTCTGTTTCTCACTTAATTTTTTCCCATCTTGATCCATTTCCGGCCTCGAGGAGGAGACTGTTCCGGGTCATGGTGCCGAATTCTTGATCACCACCTCCGAAGGCCCGGAGCCGGGGGGCCTTTCGAGTGTATCAGAGAATGTCATTGGTTTTTGTAAGTCAGTCTCCATTTATTATATCACAGCAAATCCACCCAACACAACCCCAGTCGCCGTCATCGCCGCAACGACAGCAACGACCCTAGCACCCCTCGCTTTCCCCGCAAATGACCCGGCCCCTGCACCTTTCTTATCTCCATTGGCCTCCTTCCCGCTGGCCGGGGCCGTCTCAGCCGGAAGCTTCTCCAACCCAGCCGTAATGGTGACGGGAGCATACCCATAGCTCCCCCCACTTGTCCACGTAAAATTATACGTACTCCACTCCCCCGCAAAATCCGGCTGCTTCTTCGTATACCAGCCCTTGCCGACATGCGTCAAATCGCACGACGCGCTATCCAGGCCCTCGAGCTTGCACCTATTCACGAGGGTCCGGTCCTTACCGTAATTGGTGGCCGTGTACTCGAACGTGCCGGGGCCCTGCGTGATGGTTCGCGGCGCCGCCGTGTGGTTTCTGTTCCACGAGCGCGTTTGGGTCTGGCGGCGAAGCGTCGGGATGGCTTTCGTGAGGTCTTCCGAGACGACGGTGTGCGCGTAGGATTGGGTCCGGAGGTCGGTGAGCGTGCCGGTTATGACGATGGTCGTGGCGGATTCGTCGACGGCGAGGATCGAGCCTGTGTCGCGGTGGAACATGGTGTAAGGGAGGCCGCGTTCTTCGTCGCCGCGGACGTCGAGGTAGAAGACGGAGATGACGCGTGTGGTGGGGGAGGTTGCTGTCGTTGGGGGAGAAGAGGGCGGTTTTGAGGAGACTGTCGTAAGGGTTGGCGTTGCGGTTGGTTCTAAGGGGGAGTCGATTGCAGATGTGGATGAGGGTTGGTCTTGGGCGGAGGCGGCGAGGGCGAGGAAGATGCCAGAGATGGCGGAAAGGGAGAGTGAGACCATTTTGGAGGAGTTTCTAGAGGCCGGGCTTATGATGAGTTGTGTCGGGGATATAAGGTAAGTCTCCAAGCCTGTGCCGCTTCACTCGAGATGTATTGATTCGATGGCTTGTCCTGTGTAAGACAGCAGTCTCGATGAGAAGATACTCATGCCACCGAATCTCGATAGCTCTGTAGCAAGTAAGGATTGTTTGTTGAATGGGCATACGGGGTATTCCGGAGCCGGCCAGAGGCACAGGAAGAAGAGAAGAAAGAAAAAAGAAACAGACTGGAAGTCTCTACTAGGCTACTTGCTGTGTCCGTTTCACCGAGCTTATAACCTCTGCTTCACGGAGCAGAACCGCACGAAGAACAACATCCCGACTCGACAGACAAGAGCGTAAGGAAGACAAAGATGGAACCGCGACAGGAGATTGCCTCTTTTTTCTCCCCCGGCAGTATTGAACACTCTCTACAAATACCTGTTCACAGAGTCGGGACATGGATCGGCCGGAACGAAGCGAGAGGCAACGTATACAAGTGTGTGCGTGTTCCTTCATATAACTTCACATAACCAGGCTTCTATTCCATCTCTAGCCAAGGCGGGGGGCCATGTTGCCAAGGCCGGACGACGATAGCACACAGAGTATTATAGTATTCTAGAGCAAGTGATTGACGGCTGTCACGGCCATGACCAAGGCTTGGTAAACTATCTCTCCCCTCCTTACTTTCGCGCTAAATGTGTATGTGTATATATAAATGAGGCCATCAAATGTATTAGTTGTATTCGAGAAACAGACGTGAGTGACATGGCATGCAGAGAACGCATTCGTAGATAAAGGTGTCTACTTTTCTTCTTCCCTACTCTTTATGTTCCCCTCCTCGTCTCCGGCTATGATCCGGAGGGCAGCATTTTAGCCGTGGGTGTGGCATACGAAGGAAGGACAAAGTGCCTCCTCCTTCTCTGGGATCGGAGAATGGGTGGAGAAAATGAGTGTGCGTGCGGCCGTCCCGAAATAGGATTCTCCCATAACATCTTAACACGGTATATAGGTCGAGGGATTGGATTTACCATGGGAGAACCGATGATGTGCAGCCGATTCTGGCGATCCATCCATCATGAACGTGCTTCTGACGATCCTTCCGCGTTCCCGTGCCCTCTTTTTGGTTTCTTCCTGTCATAATGGGCGTAAGACAGGTAAACCTTGGATTCGGCTCGAGTCTTTCTCTGAATCCCATCCTGGCCTTGTTTTTCCTCTCAGGGGAATATTTCAAGGAACCAGATCGCCCGCGAGGATTGGCAGCAGGGTGAGAGTAGATGGAAAATAAATATGTCAATATCTAGGCCGCGCGGCTCGTTCCTATTGCAAGAATCCCCGATTGGGCCAGATTTTGAGACCGCCTCCGAAGTCGAAGTCGAAGTCCATGGAAGAAACAGAAGTCTCTGTGCGTGATGCAATTTATTCCTGTCCCAGCCTCTCGTCCTCACCATCCAACTCCTTGCGAAATCATTATGCCGTTTCGGGAGATGCTATGAACATTGCGATACCTCAGTATATCTCGACTAATCAGTTTCAATAATCTTTAAATCGTTGCGCCTTCATCACCTTCACTGCCTGTAGCCCTTCTTGATCTGGAAGGGTGGGTGGAACACAGATCACTGATTTCTTTGTGTTATTAAACAAACCATCGAAGAGTAGTGGGAGCTACTTCTGGCCTTTTCATTCTTGTATTTTGTAGCAGGATCCGCCTAGATGCTGTTGGCCAATTTTTCTCTCTACCATCTAATGTATCAAGGGTTCAATGTTCCATGCGGTTCTTTAGAAAGGGAGAATACGTGGCGGAACGGAGGATCGACGGGATGAGACCACGGGATTAATTATTTCGGTTGTTCTTCCTGCTTGGAATTAGATATGAATTCTTTTCGTCTGCTGCTGAGATTATACCGTGGCTGATGCAGAGTAGAGGTATGGATCGGTCTGTTGTCTGCAGACATGCGGGGACATATACAGATTCCTCTCGGCATCTATTTTGAGCTCGGGTAGGTCAGGGGTTAAAAAGGACAGTCATCGGCTTGTTTGCGTATAACAACAGCGTAGTCGAAAGCTCAGCTGCCCTGCCCTTCATCATCGAAGCCTCCCACCATGGAATCGAGTCAGTCGAGTGAGAAAAATGTCGAGCTGGTTCAACGGCTATGCTGCCATGTTTTTTCTCAGACTGTGGCTTTGGCTCGACGTGCTTCTTGGCCGTGGTGTCCAATGCCTAGATGGCAGTACTTCAGCGACAAGGCAGGCGTGGTTGGGGAAGAGAGTTATCAAGGTGTGAGGACAATGCGACGGAATCAACAGCATCGTGATCTGCGGCACCTAAAGCCGAGATATCTAGACTCAATAATTCAACGATGTATCCCAGAGGCGTTGGTAAAACCACACGGTATTAGTTTTGTGAGGCTGGATTCTGTTAAAACTTGTACTATCCTGTACTTGGCTCGGTTCTCGAGTCTCGTCTCTATGGGATCATGAGACCTTTCCCTTTCTCGCCATTAATCGACATCCTGTTCTCCATTCTCATTATAGACTGCATACATCAAGCCGGCTATGTTTGAATGGCCGTGATGCTGAGAGTGGGATCCGGGAATGAAAGGAGGAATGAGCCTCTCCACAACACCATCGCGTCGCTGAGGTTTTGGGACGGGGACAAACCCAAGACATCGCATTCAGCAACATATCCCCAAGCCAGGAAGGCCTAAAGTAGCGGCTCTCCAATGTGGACCAACTCTCTCGAATGCAATACCTTCTGACGTCCCGGAAATATCCATCCCGTCGGAATCAGGCCGTATCTAATTCATGACGACCCTCCCGCGCCGCATGCCTGCCCCTGATCTGCTACCACAAGCAGCATCAACCACGCATGCTCTCCACGACTCGCGCTTTGAAACCCGGCCCGCTCCTTCGACTCCCCGCTGATATCCTTGATGTCTAGCGGTCCCGGCACCAACCCTTGCTTCGAGCTTACCGTTGGTTACGCGCTGGCATACTACCACGTACAGCTAGCGTTCAAGTTCCTCCGAACAGGGAAGACGAACGAATCTAAGAATGGAGCGCTCAGGCCCATGCATCGCTCGTCAACTAAATGGCACGTCAACCTAGTGCTAAACGTCGATTCCCAAGCGACACCTCTCATCACGCAGCTCGTACCCGAACGGGAAAATTTCCTTCTACGGACAACCTGGACGACTTCTCCCGCCGGCAAGGAGACGATGGCTGACTGCTTTCCACCGTTCAGCTACGGCAACTCGTGCTCCCCCCGCGCGTCGAACGCTGGGAAATCGCGCCAGAGCAGCAACGCTCTCGGGGAGGTTATCGAGAAGGCAACGAATAGTCCTGGTGGTACCGCTCAGGGCTCGTGTGAGGATTGTGCGATGGATTTACGGTTGGGGTTACGAGAGGCAAGGTCTGTGTTGTGAGGACGTATGGCCACGTTGGAAAGGAGAGATCGACTGGACGCGAGGATCCGAAGTGGCTCGTCTATGTTGCGTCGCGGCGGTGGGCGATGTCTTCGCATGGTATTGGGCCAGTGAAGGAGTGGTTCGTGGAGTTTGACCTGAGAAGGGATCTGATGGGGATTGTGCGGAGGCTTAATCTTTGCGGCTGAGGAGCTGCATTTGGATGCGGCTGTCATCACCTACCCTTCTCCCGCCTGGAAGGGGAAAGTGCTGTGGAATAGGACTGCGATTACGAAGTATTCAGGTCGGATCCCCAAAGTTTGAATCAAGCGAGGGAAGGAGACCTTGAAGTACTCGTATTCATGGCCCAGGCGGCAGCCATCAGGGTGTGACGCGAGCAAAGGTGGGCAGGCCATCTTATCCACAACGTCTTGGCACAGCAGCCTCTTTCCCCAGGATCGTGAATGAAGATTAAAAGACTTACACTAAGCACGGAAACAGGAAGCAGCCCGAAGACCCAAGATCGGCGACCCACGTTCCCGGGTCCGATGGTCTGCGCGTGTCCATCTCTGGTCTGGAGACCTTGGCATCCTTCGTAGGCTTTATCACGAAGTACGTCTCCACAAGGAATTCAACGATATCTCAAAAGATGCACCCCGCATACGTTGTCATACTTGGATGCGTGCATTTTCAGGTGCCACTGTCACTGTCATCGACCGTCCACGATGGGCACCCATTCGATTCCAAAATTGACACATGGTACAACCCCTTTAGGGTGGGGAAGTGACTTCTGACCCTGTGCCAAACCGGGTGCGGATTTCAGGAATTGAATGGGATACGTGCAAACCGAGTTCATGGATCCTTCCGCCTCAGATTGACAACATGTGGTTGATGAAATCTTGACTCGAGACCTAACGCAGATCTCAAACTTGAGTCACTTTAAAATCCCGAGACAGACAATTCTTCATCGCTTCATCGGGAAAGCCCCCCGAGTGAGACAAAGACTGAACCTTAAGCGACAGGTTTTGCGTGGGTCACGACGGCCGAGATGACCGGCGATTAATCCTCGCGGGCCCGATACATGTCCCCGAACCAAATAAGGCTTCCACAAGCGCGAGCGGGCAGGAAACGATGATGAATGCCGGAATTGCGGACCTCGTCTCCCTGCCGTTCGATACCCACTCGAAAAGAGCTTACCCGGCCGGTTACGAGGTCTCATGGAGATAAAAACCCGGGAAGATGATGCCTTCAACCAAACATAAACATAAGGCCACGACGAGAAAAGGAGAGAAAAAAATTACATCAAGTCAATCCGACCCAATCCACAATGTGAGTAATTAACACTCACTCCACCTGGACGCTACTGCAAGTTTGACTAGATGTCTCGGAAAGGTCCACGCCACTGCGGGTGAGATTGGAGATTGGGTTGAATCTCGGAACGGCATATCAATGATCAAGCCGGCTCGGGCGGTTTGTACCAAAAAGACATGAAAAGGGGAATAGGTGATCTCCGTTCTCTCCGTTCAGTGATGGCAAGATAAGATCAACGACCATTCTCGTTAAGGGGTCTTGATTTCGTAGGGTCGGACGATGATGATGATGAGAGATATATTGGAACTATTGCTCGCTAGTCCCTTCTTCCGATGCATCTTGAGTTGGTTGGGCCATCACGCCAGCTGCTTTCGTAGGGCGCCGACGAAGATGCAGCCACGAACACATCGACGGGGGGATCGGGGCTTGGGAAGGCTAGGCTCATATACTTTGTAGCCAACAGGACGACTTGGAAATCAATAGAACATGGCCAAGTCGTCAAACCCAACGTGAACAAATTCCAGATCTGTCGACAAGCTCATCCCAATCTTGCGGTCATCTCGTCTCGCCCAACCAAATCCTTCCACATCCACCGCCAGTGCATCCGAGCCTCGGCCATTGCATCCCATCAACGAAATGAGCTCCTCTCCCCCAATCAGCCACTAGCAAATCACTCTCAATTGACGCCACCACTTCCGAAGGTAATCTTGGATAAAAAGTGGTGCAAGGGCACACACACAAACGTCCCAAAAGGGATAAACCCCAGCAAAAAGCGCAAGGTCCAAAAGGTCAAAGAGAAAAGCCCCCCGCCCAATTTGTGAACTGGACCCTGGTACCTTGCAGGAAACCTCTTGTCATTTCGCCCAAGTTTATTGGTCACCGTGTCGTTTCAAGAACGAACGAACCAAAATTTGACGGGGGTGGCAGAGGACGGATGTGGTGCAACGCTGTAATTTCGGCGATCCTGGAAAGCAGGGGATCCCCACACACACACCTGATATTTCAATGAAAGGGAGATGAGAAATTTCGTTCGGCTCTTCCTTGCGCTGTATTAGAGGGGAAGAAGGTATCCGTCTGAGAACCAGCCCCCCCCGGCAGATTAAGACGGACAAGAGTTGCTTAGGACCTGCCTGATTTGAAGAGATCGCTCCTGATCCGAGATAACTTGTAATCTTACTTACCAGTGTAATCCCTGCGTTTGTCACCTGGACGACAGAAGGAGATCATCTGGATGCAATCGCTGGAATACCGCCGAAGCCGAAGGTAGATCCCCCACGAACTCGGCGGCTCCGGATCTGCTCTACAGTTCATGTCCTAATAGCAATTTTCGAGAGCAGTTCGTGTGTTCAGTGAAAATTCGGCGCAAACCCAGAAATAACTCCGGAGCACCACCGTATTAGAAAATTAAGCTACAAAGTAGAGGAAACATCAAAAATGCCATGATATCAAAAACAGATCTTGTTTGCGTCCCATGAGTATCAAAAAAATGCTGGTATTGAAAAGCCCTAGGAAACTTTTTACATGCCATACAAGCTCTTTGTAAGCTCGCGCTTGCGTTCGAAAAAAGTGGTCATAAGAATTTGAACGTTAGAACCCCTTCTCCCTTGGAAATTACTCTCAAGCTCCCAGTTTTCATCTTGTCAAAAGGTGAAAGCAGAAGAGAAAATTTACGCGAAAGCGTAGGCGGCAATACCGGCAGCAGCGGCGAAGAAGATGGAGCCGGCCATGGAAGCGGCACCGGCGGTGATGGGGGGAGAAGGACCACCGGGGGTGCTGAGGGATAAAGTTAGTGTCGGTTGTACTTGTGCATATGCATGGGGATGAGATTGTAACTTACGTGCCGTTTCCGGGGTGGGAGCCAGTAGGGACGGGGTGCTCAACACCGC
>SJVG01000945.1:0-14157 GCA_034774675.1 Scedosporium minutisporum
CCCCCAAACTTCTCCATGCCCCTCCCGCAGTCGCCATGTAGGTGGGGAGGCCATTAATTGTCAGAAGAGCGGCGGCTGGTGGGCATGAGTGCTGCGGGCGGCCGTATCGGGTTGTGTTTCCATGCAAAGAAGGGCAGTTAGGAACATTTACTTTGTCTTGGCGGGCCGCGCCCCTTGGAAACTATCAAGTCTCTGCACTTCTTTGGACCAGGAAAGGGATACATGTTTGCGATGGTATGAGGATGGTTGCGAGTAAAATTCGCGATAAGGGAGGGACACAAGTCGTGGGTCCACGCCAAGTTTGGCCAGAGATGGGCAGCATTGGGCTTCTATGTCCTCATCTACCCGCTCGATTGTATAGGTGGCTCACCGGTTCGTCTTTCGATAAGGCTCGGGATGGTGGCTCGGGTAGGTTGCGGTCTGGGGAGAATATGATAGATTATGATTATCAATGTACAAACTATAACTGTACATTCTATCGCTAAAATAGAGAAACGAAATGGTATAGTTGGAAATGAGAAATGGGAAGGAAGGGTATCAGCCTAGTTCTATGCATATATGCTTGGGCAAGGAAAACAAGGACGAGCGAACAAAGAAGGAAAATAAACAAATAAATACTAAAAAGGAAAGAAAAAGAGAAGAAAACGGGAAGAAGAAGAGACAAGACATTCCAGTTCCTGAAAATGCCCAAGGATAACGGTAAAAGGAATAAAAAATCCAGATGCTGCCTCGCCACCGTGAAAATGCCATCCGAAACCTCCTGCCCTGTCCCCCTCCATCATGATGAATGACTTCATCACACATTTCCCCCAGCCCATCCCATCCCCGTTCCACCACCTCGTCCGACGATATCTGTATCCCTGAAGAACCATGGGGACGCCAATGAAGATTGCAAAAGCAAACCGCACCTACGCTAAGAAAGTCAGATAAGATAGGCCAGAATCGGCTCAAGAAGTTTATATCCAAGAGAAAGAAGGAAATAAAAAGTGAGGCTGACATTCCCGAAGGAAAGCGTCATTACCACCTTCTCTATGCGATAGGACTATGGCTCATTATTTTGGAGCCTTATATCAACGGAATTGCAGACGAATGATAGAAAAGAGCATATTCTGCAACACATGCAGAATAACAGCCGCGCTGGTCGGCAACAACTCCGGCCACACGGCCAGATCCAGCTTCCCTTCCAGATCGACATCAAGTTTGAAGAACCACCGGATGACGATCCTCACACAGAGCGCGGCGGCGAGTTCGCAAGCCCACGTCACCGACGAGGCGTAAAAGGTGAGGTTGAAGTCGTAGGGCTCGTTAGGGTCATCGAACGCGAAGTAAGGGTAGACGTCTTTGTTCACGCCGAAGTGGAGGACGAGGACGGAGCCGAGGAAGGTGGCCATGGACACGTTCTCGGCGATGAAGCGGATGAAGATGTTGCGGACGCAGAGCTTCTGGTAGGATGAGTAGGAGAGGGTGCTGACGCCGAGGATGGTGAGGATGCGGTGGAAGATGGGGGACATGAGGGTCGGGTAGAATATGATGAGGCCAGCGCTTGAGAGGGCTTGGAGGGTTATGAACTGGGCTGGTGAGCGGAGGCGGGCATACAGAGCTCGGACGTATGTTTGGTACGTCAACATGAAGTATCTAGGAGAAGCCAACAGGTTAATTACTCAGGTTCTCCAGCAGGCGAAAGGACCAATCTATAGCTCGGGAGATTGATTCGACTTACAGTTTAAACGCCCAGCTCAGGGGATAACTTCCGACACGCTCGCCCTCGCGCACACCCAAAATCCACCCAGTTAACCCATCTAGGATGTGAATTGTCGCAACCCAACTGTAGACATATACAACGGTCTCCCAGTTGTTATGCGGAAGCGTCCGGAGGTAGATCTCGGCATACGCCTCTCCAATTACGTACGCCATGAGACCAACGAACAGAGCCAGGCAGAACCAGACGAAGCGCACAAAACTTGCTGGTAGCCATCGGCGATCTATGGTCGGCACCCTGCGGCGATGTGTCGGCTGCTCTGTGACATGGAGCAGGTCTGGGTCGAAAGAGTCTGGTTGCAGCTGAGGTCTCCTCCTATCCCTTCTGGATATGGTGTCTTCCTCACCTGTCCACCATGATGTAGTGAAGATGCGTTGTGTCTCGGAGAGGGTGTAGCGCAGGCGCAGATGTCGTTCGTTGATGAGAAGAATGATACAGGCTATGGCTACAGGCATCGCCATGATAATGAAAGTCCATGATATCCAAGCAGTATTATGGATAGTCAGGAATCTCGTCTCCGGACTGAGGTATATAGGTACGGGAACGGCTACAGAGACGATGGCAATGAGGCACACCGTCAGAGGGAATCCCAATGATTCAGGCCACCTAAAGAAGGTGGAGCGTCAGTGCAAGTCGATATCAGAGACGACCGATGGAGCTAGATCCTCACCAGTTCAAACTGTAGAGGTTGAAAACCTTGGTAATCCACATCAAGGCTGTAAGATTGTAGAAGCCATAAAAGAAGAAAAGGAAGAACCAGAAATTCACTCGGACCCGAGCAGCGCCGTGACCGGGGATCTTGCTTCCAGACCCGGGATCTGTAGGCCGGCCGTTGTCGTCGTCCAGGTTGTATTGCGGAAAGGGCATGGCACACCAAGTAACGGCCTATGAGGGAGAGCGACGCAAGTTCAACATTAGCACAGGCACATCCAGAACGCAAAAAGCTTGAAAACGAGAGAGACACAAGGGCATCTTACCAAAATCGCCGGCATCACAACCAAGGCGCCATATCGACCCCACCAGTGATCCACAACCCTCTTCACAGCCGTCTGTTTCGGCTCGACCCAGAGGTCAAAGACCTTCCTCACATTCCTCCTCCACAAGCGCCTCATCGGACCTACGCCCTCCAAGGCAGCGAGCTCATCCTCGAAGTCCGAGTCCGAATCCGAGTCATCCCCACCCCCAAGCCCAGCCGCCGCCAATATCGACCCATATCCGACGTGCACGCTCCCTCGGAGGGAGGAGAAAGGTCCCGGTTGGTTGCCCGAGGATCTGTGCCGGCCGAGACCGGGACGCGGAGGGACGGCGCGGAACCGACCTAGTAGAGGCGAGCTGTCGGGATTGAAGCGAGCGCGGGATTCGGTGCCCTGTGTGAACTGGAAGAAGCTGGGCATTTCCCTCTCGCGGCTGCTGCGGCTGCTACGGTCGGCGACCACGGCGACATGGGGACCGGCGGGGGTGTGCCGTCGAGCGTGGCTTGGCCGGCTGGATCGTGTCTCCGTCGACTCGCGGACCCGTCAAGACCTTGTCGAATGCGGGTAAGTATGCACGGAGGTGCTTTGAAGGGGGAGGAGATGTGGTGGCTTCGAGGTCGATTTACGTGCGGTGACCATGAGTATTGTTGACGCTAAATTGGGACAGTCTTCAGCTCCGTTATCGCGTTTCCTACTGTTGATCTTGGTCATGATGAGATTGATCCCGATTTAGTGCGGAAGGGACCCTGGAGGGGAACTGGTCTCCACTAAAATTGCCGTTTACAGAACGCCAAACTGCCTAATTCTGACCCATGTCAATCAATCACGACCAACCAGGGGAGCTGACCCGTTGCAAGATCACGCAAGATGCAGTTGAATGGCGGGGAACGTCAATCGATCAAAAAATTTGAGTTGGGGCACCTGAACGGGGTCGGGTGATCGTTGATGTTCCACAGCTGGTCCTTTGAACGTAAGATGTCAGAGCCACGAGGGTTCGATTGAGATATTCAATGATTATCAAGCGTCGAGGACGCATTGCATCAGAGAATGGCGCCTAGTGAATGCGATAATAACATTGATAAGTACGAAGTAATACTTGTAGAAACCCAAGCCCCCTTAGCTTCTATCTCGAAATGTATAATACACTACCAAACTCAATGGTACACTCATTACCCCTCGATCTCCCAAACGCCCGGTTCCTGTCTAAACTTTATAGGTGCTGCTATTTTCTAACTCCGCGAGACAGTGTATCGAGTCCGTTCTTCCGGTCGCTATTCATCGTCAAAATCGGACAAGTCCAACGCTTCTTCTGCGGCATCTTCCTCCTCTGCCTCGTCAACCTCTCCTTCATCCTCCTCATATTCTTCTCCCGACAAGGACGGTGACGATAGAGAAGATATAGAAGAAGGCAATTGGAGTATTTCGTCAACTGACTCCAACAGTCTGACATCTTGCAGATCATCAGAGAATGCCACCGTCTTCGCAGCGGGCTTGGCCGGCTCGAGTACATCCCCATTCCATGGCTTACATGTCTTAACAGTCTCACCACAGCGGAGGCAAGTCCAGCCCTCACCCTCTTCCCTCTCCAACCTCGTAGCTATGCAAACGAAACAATAGATGCAGCCACAAGGGATGGTTTCGTACGGATTAGTGACATCTGTTTGTGCAGACCCAATCACTCCGCTCGACGTCGCGGCAGCTAGAACTTCTGCTTCAGAGGTCGCCGCAGTGTTTTGATCCTGGTAACAGATGGCGCACGTCCGTTCAGGCAAGAATGAAAGCTCTCCGCTGGCCATGGTAGTCTCGACATCACCTCCAGAGCGGATAATCGCCCTCGTCTTTCGCCAGGTCCTGGTAAGCCACCGCCTCCAGCGGTTGATACCAATAAGAGGGAGAATGAAGAGCAAGAACTCAGTGAATGCATGCCACACAAGCTGGCGATTCTGATATTCGAACGAGAGCTCCCTGCTCACCTGGCTCGTTGGTGGTTCCAGGCGCATCCTCAAAATTCGGTCCAAGAGAGTCCTATATCGACCTTGGACCAAGAATACGAGGAAGGATGTTAACGCTGCCATCGAGTATGTGGTCGACACCGCAGACGTGACCTTGGATAGCCGTTGTACCCTAGGATCGGGTTCGTTATAGCCATCATCCTGGTTCACCAGCCAGTCTTCCCACTTAGACCAGGCGTATCTCCCCGTCACCGTAAATAGCCCGTACAGACTCTTCTGCCATCTGGTCGGCGGGGAGAGGACGGGGCCCGCCTTCCTTACGTCGGTATATTTGAGGTTCTGTAGCGCCGCTCCGTAGCTGGCATCGTGGTCCCATATCGTGAGCTTGAAAAGAATCGCTCGAAGAACCAATTGTATCTCGTCCGACCAGTCATCCTTTAGATGGCCGCCGGCAAAGTATTTAAGAGCATCCCCGACCTGCCCCTTAAGAAGATCCAGGAGCTCCTCATCAAGAAGCTCAGCATCTAGCTGGCCGACTCGAAAAGATGGTTGTGATCCGGTCGGGTCTGATAATGAGTCCCAAGCCACGGGGAGTTGGTTGAGGGGATATGGGAGTTTGCTGAAGCGTGCGCGAGTGCGTGATCGCGAGGTTTCGGCATTGGCGCGGCGTGCGATGGCTGCGGTTCGTTCTCGTTCGCGCTGTCGGTCGGATAAGCGATTGAGCGCCTCCGCAAAACTATTCGAGTTCGATGTCATGCTGGCGACGATACAGAAACTGAGGATGAAACCAATATGCCTGAGACTGCTCGTATCATGGTCAATTAACTCTGAGTTAGCGCCCAGAAACGGCAAGCTAATAAGGACATTCGAGTTTCCTGCAAACCGATGAGGTCAGTGAGCGGAGCCGAGGCTCGGCAACCACCGAACTTCCCTTCCACCTGCTTGCAGGAGAAAATCCGTGTCACTGTCTGACGCCTGTCAGCAGCAGACATTATCTTCTAGACCGTTAAAGAAATAATGTCTTGTAAATGCATAAACCACCCCGCTTCCTAAGCCAATGACCCCTCCAAACATTCTGCCAACCTTCAGGCCAAGTCTGGACTGCCACTGCCTGGACAAGGTACCTTGACTGAATACGAGGTTTAACTTTCAGGGTTTAAAACAAGCCAGTCCCTTCCGCACATCTTCCGCGGATTTGTACATAAGACGCACCCCTTGCGAGACCCGTTCGATGTCTTTCGGTGTCTATCCCCGGCCATAATTCAACCATGAGCTTTGCTATCGAAGCTCCGGGCGAAGCACAACCGCTCACCCCGGACGAGCTCTATGTTGCCCTCCGAGATGCAGCCTCGTCCTCCACACCGGCGCCCAGAAGGCAGGCGGTAGGGCAGCAGTTAGCCGCATGGGAGTCGCACCAGGGCTACTACTCCTCACTTCAAGCAAGTATATAGAACCAACCCTGGCTGTTTCGAATACTAACATTGTAACACTACAGTCCGTATTTCTCAACAAGAGTTTACCGATCGAAGTCCGGTTACTTGCCATCATTCAGCTTAAAAATGGCATAGATCGCTACTGGAGGCTGTTCACCCATGTGAAAGGGGGGTTGGCCGACGACGAAAAGGCTGTCATTCGCTCGAGGTTGTTCCAGGGTACTGTTGACGAGGAAAACAAAGCACTGGGACTCCATAACGCCCTTGCGGTAGCCAAAGTTGTTAGGATCGACTATCAAAAACAGTGGCCCGAAGCCCTCCCAAGCTTGATCGCTCTCCTGCGGACTCACAAGCACGGAGACCAACACAAGGCACACGGATCCCTCCAGCTCGTTCTGCGCGTTGTCAAGGAGATGGCCACCGCCCGGTTACGAACCTCTCAGACTGCTCTTCAAGGAATCACCCCGGAGCTTGCACATATCCTCGGGGAAATGTACACGGAAAGGGCGGCTGCCTGGGTTGATTCTTTGTCAAAGGGCGTCGTGGATGCGGACGCTACTGAGCTTGCGATGCATAACAGCTTGTTTTGCGTACGCATCCTTCGACGACTGTTTACCAGCGGCTACGAGAGTCCATATAAGGACGAAACTGTTTCGAATTTCTGGTCGATAACCCAGACTCACTTCAGCCACTTCTTCGGCTACATTGGCCAGGCGACAATTCCAGCGACGTATCGAAACCTCATTGGGAAGCACCTACTTCAGTTCTCAAAGCTGCATGTCAAAATGGCCGAGACGCACCCCGCGAGCTTCACCGCTCTTCCCAATTCTCTACCTCTCATCCACGCATACTGGGACCTTGTAACCAAGTTTGCGGAAGTGTTTGACAAGTCAGCCGGTATTTCACAAACCGCAACTCAAGGGGCTCAGACGAAATACGAAGAAGAAGGCCCCCTCCTCGAACGGCTAACTCTTATGGCGCTTATGCTCCTAAGGACATGCGCCAGGATTGCTCACCGTCCCTTCCAGTCGTTTAAGTACAGAACTGATGAGGAGAAAAAGGATCGGGAGAAGGCAGTGCAGTTGATCAAAACTCAGTGGCTAACAAACGACTTCGTGACCCAAATCACCAACGTCCTGATAACTCGTCTGTTTTTATTCCGGAAGTCCGACTTGGATGCGTGGGAACAAGATCCGGAGGAATGGGAGCAACGCGAACAGGGCGAGGGAAATGCTTATGAATTCGAGGTCCGACCATGCGCAGAAAAGCTATTTCTCGACTTCTTAACAAGTTATAAGGATCTCCTAATTCCTCCTCTCCTAGGATACTTCAACGCCTCGACTGACCCCAGTGCTGATTTGACGACAAAGGAGGCGGTCTATACAGCCATGGGCTTAGCTGCCGCTCACCTGGCCACCTATTTTCAGAGCAAGCTGTCTGAGTCGGGCGGACAGGGAGTACAGAATATCGACTTTGACAGTTTTCTTGAGACAACCCTAGTCAGGGATGCTCAAGAACAAGGTCCTCTAGCTAAAGTTCTCCGTCGTCGTATTGCTATTCTACTCAGCCAGTGGATCACAGTGGAGAGCACGGAGAGAAATCGGCCCATCATTTACCAACTGTTTACACATTTCATGAATCCGAACGATGAGTGTAATGGCATGGTTGTGCGCATCACGGCCGCCAGACAACTTCGCTGGGTGGTTGATGAAATGGATTTCGACGTGGAGAAGTTCCTGCCGTTTGCGACGGACGTCATGACGCAGCTGGCTGAGTTGGTGACGACCATTGATGTCGACGAGTCGAAGTTGGCAATCTTGGAGACGATGAGACTTCTCGTGACGAGGATGGAAAGCCATGCGGCACACTTCGGGGACTTCCTCATGTCGGCGTTACCGCAGATCTGGGAGGCGTCTGGAACTGAGGAATTCATGATCAAGCAGGCCGTCATTGCCATCTTCAGTGCTCTAGTTATGTCCATGGGGCCGGGATCGCAGAGATATCAACACCACATGCTCCCTCTGATCGCCGAGTCTGCGAGACCAGGATCCGAGCTCCACGGACATCTTATCGACGAGTCTCTCGACCTCTGGAATTCCGTGGTTATGCAAAGTAATCCCCCTTTGTCGGCAGAGCTTATCAATATTTACGAGCTGGCGATACCTCTGCTTGAGTACGAGACGGAAACTGCATCAGCATCCCTTAACCTCATCGAATCATACATCCTTATGGCTCCTCAGGCTATTCTAGAAGACCGGTTCCGACGACCTACCTTGGCGGGTCTAGGAGAGCTATTAAAGTCTCATAGTCGGGACAGGGTTCGCCAGGCTACAGAATGTATCGAGTACATTATCCGGTCGGCGACAGAATTCGGAGGTGTAAGCGGGGTGACGGTGGTGCTACAAGACTTGATAGAGATTGGGCTTCTCCGATCGATCCTAGAGAGCCTCCACGATGCGTGGGAGGCACACCAGACAACAGGACCGAATAGGAGAGTCAGCAAGCTCAATACGGTTACCGAGGGAGACTATTTCGCGATTTTATCCCGCCTAGCGCTGGCGGAGCCCAATGCCTTTGCCCAAATGCTCGGGTCGTTTGGCCCTTTCGAAGGCGTATGGAACTGGCTCATCGGCGAATGGTTCTCCCACCTAGCCGCCATGGATTTCGCAGCTCGACAAAAACTCTACCTTTTGGGGCTCACACGATTCCTCGAACTCGGAGAGCCGGTGCAAACGTTGGTGCTGAACAAGCTCCAAGACTACCTGACGATGTGGACCAACATCATCTCGGATATCCAAGACGGCGACGTAACGGATACTCTGATTTGCACGGAGCTGCCGCCGGAAGAGTGGCATTGTCCCAAGAACACGAGGGAGAACGAGCTGATGCTCAAGGATCCCGTCTATAGCGTGCACGCGTTCGAGTTCGTCAAGGCTAGGATCGGGGATCTGGTGCAGCGGGTTGGTGGGGAGCAGAAGTTCCAGGAGGAATGGGCCGTCAACGTGGATAAGGATGTTCTGGATAATTTCCAGCGACTTACGCAGCTTATGGCCAGTCAGGGAAAATCAGCACGATGGGGGGTCGGTGAGGCTTAATGATGAGTTAAAAGCAGTTTCGAGGGGGGGAACTCGTACTATCTTGAGATGTGCATGGGAGGGGAAATGGAGCAGGGAAGAAAACATTGATATTCCAAGAGACTAGGACCGCTGTTAAAGTACTTACGAAGATAATTATGAGATAGATGACTACTGATGAATTGCACCCCTGGGCTCTGGCCAGTATCATTTTCGGTGCAGACAGACTCGGAGCGGGGACAAGAAGAAGTGAGGTAACGCCGTCGTTTTACATCAAATAGCTCGGGACGTCTAGTCATTCTCCTACCCACTCTAGCTATTCAGAGGAAGCCGAGTATTTGGCGACACTGTCCGCCCTTAACCACTGCCTCATTATATTAGGGCAGTTGTGTATAAACATGGTGACACGTCAGGCACGCGCGTCCGTAATCTGCGCCGTGACATAGATCTAGAGATATATGCCGGCATTTCCCAGTTAAGAAGACGAATAGACTCTAGATTAGCAAGTGGTAGAACGCCGGAGGGCTATTATATGCGTTGGAAAATTTCCCAAATTGCTGTTTCTTGTTTGTGAGGCCAAAAGCGTGGTGGAATGTAAAGCTGGATCGCTTACAACGCTAAGTTCTCAGGGAGACATTCGGTATTAACCTCCCGGTTCCCATGCTATGCTTCCGTTGAGAGAGGCAGGAGAAAGCTGAGATACGGTCAGACATAGATCTTCTAGTAGTTACCAATGGCAGCGCACCTAGGTAAAAACAACTTCGAGTTGGATGTTGATGGTGCTAGCGATGATGAGAGCCGTGAACTGAGGATACGGGAGGCTGCCAAACCTCTTCGATTTCGGGGTATCATGGACATCCACTGCCCATCATGTTCAAGTAGAAAGCATACTCATCGTCATCGTGCCTAAATAATGGAAGAGGACGCTCAATCTTCATGAGCTCTGATGCTGTCCTTCACTAACAACTAGTAGTAGTTCTACACCTGTCGACAGATGGACTCGGTCGGTATAGATTTAAACGACGATCTTTCCAGAAGCTGGAGCATATTGATCTCTCGAATATTGTGAACTCCAAAAGTGATTTTGGAGCTCTAGCCTCCCGACGATGTCGCTACCAGGATTGATCGCCTCATTATTGATGTATCTAGTTTAATCCTACACTGCTTCGTCGGGAAAGCGGAGCAGTTTACACTAATATGAAATTACCAATTCTTACGCTGCATTCGCGGGGCGTTACACCCACTGGAAGGTGCAGGTCGAAGCCACTGTCCCGCCTTGGGAAGGTACAGTGGTTGTATGAAGTACATCACGTTGCATCATCAACCGCTGGGTAGTGGCTGCTGAGGCAGTGAACCAGTGCTGTCTATCCAAGTTGGACGCAAGTGTGGCGCTGTGTGATCAAATCGGAACGTCAACCTCGTCCCCAGCACGCTAAGACCGCGCTACATCCACTACACCCTCCACTACACCCCACTACAGGGTACAGAACGTACAGATTGATCCCAGAACAAGGAAGCGCTAGTGTTGTGCTCCGTGCAATCAATCGCTCCATCACCATCGGCTGTGGAACCATCCAGAGCCTGCTGCTTCGTAATACTTTACTCTCTGCCATCTGGCCCCAACCCAACATTGATCCATCTCCATCTCGGGAAGCTCAAGTGCTCATCCACCCAAGCAATTTCTCCTCACCTGCTCGGCTGCCTTGACTTCTTCCCCAGGCCACATACAATTGATCCCCTCCCTCCTCCTTCTCTGTACATTACATCTCGCCACCAGTCTTAGCATTCTCTTCCAGTGAGAAAAGCCACCCACGCCTCAGCCTCAGGCGTTGGAACTACCCCTCGCGCACCCTTGACGTGGAGCAGACGTTGCAGGTGTTGGAACTTGGACTTTCCCTTTCCAATCTATCCCCTAACGAGACACCCCGCCACCATCGCAATCAACCTCACCATCACAGCCGCCACCGTCTCTTTTTTTTTCCCCCTCGACCCTCCCCCAACTCTCATTGTAAACATTACTACGTGATCTTTATCACGACCTTGCATCCTTCCCAGCTAGGGCTATTGATATCTCATCTTTATCTTCTCCATAGGAATCCTGCAGCTGCAAGGCCCAGAAAGAGAATAAACAATGGCCGACAACGCAGAAGCTGGCGATAGCCCCCAGGAAGTCACCTTCAAGGTGAAGTCCTCCAACGACAAGGTTCACACCATCACTATGCCCGAGACAGCCACCGTCCTTGAGCTCAAGACGAAGCTCTCCACCGAGGAGTACGAGAACATCCCTGCCGAGCGCCAACGCCTCATCTACTCCGGTCGCGTCCTGAAGAACGACGATGCCTTGAGCACCTACAAGATTAAGCCGAACAACACCATCCACCTTGTCAAAAGCGCCGCCAGCAACCCCACTCCCCCTTCTGCCTCTTCCTCCACAGCTCCAGCCGTTCCCAGCGTGCCCACAAACATGGCTGCTGGAACCGCGAACAACCCTCTCGCCGGCCTGACCGGCGCCCGTTTCGCGGGCCACGTTCCTCTGCCTAACAGGTCCATGTTTGGCGCCGACGGAGGAGTAAGTAGAATGAAACCCCGAGCCCGTGTTTGCTCTCGTTTATAGTTCTCTCGTTGCGCTAACCTTACTTCCCCTCACAGATGGGCGCTCCCCCCAGCACCGACGAGATTGCGCGTATGATGGCCGATCCTGCCGTCCAGCAATCCATGAACGCTGCCCTCGACAACCCCGACTTCATCAACATGCTTATTCAATCTAATCCCACCCTACGAAACCTCCCCAATGCGCGCGAGATGCTTCAGTCTCCCTTCATGCGACAAATGATGACGAACCCCGATATGATAAGAATGGCGAGTCAGATGCAGGGAGGAGGCGGCCTCCCCTCTTTCCCCGCTCCCGGCGCTACCGATAATACCCCTGCTGGTGCGCCCGCCTCCGGAGCTCAGGCTGGAGGTGCTACCCCCGGTGCCAACAACCCCCCGAACCCTTTCTCGCCCTTCATGTTCATGCCCTTCCCCGGTGCCCCAGGCGCTCCAGGCGCTCCAGCGACCGGAGCGCAGAACGCCAACCAAGGCGCGCCTGCCGGCGCAGGTGCTGGAGCCGGCGCCGGTCAAGCCGCGGCGAACCCTTTCCTTCAATTCCTCGGACCAGATTTCGCCCCCGGTAGCGCAGCTACCAGCATGAACCCTGTTGAACGATCTCTCCTCCAGGACTTTCTTCGAAGCCTTGGAACGCCTCCCCCCTCTGCGCCTGCTGATACCCGTCCTCCCGAGGAGCGATATGCCGAGCAGCTTCGCCAGCTGAACGATATGGGCTTCTACGATTTCGATCGGAACGTCGCTGCTTTGCGCCGTAGTGGCGGAAGTGTGCAGGGTGCTATTGAGCATCTACTTGGCGGTAGTTGAAGGATTTGCAAATATGGAATGGGGTGGATTTTAGGACGTTTCATTCTTTTCCTTCTCCTTTTTTCTTTCAACTCAGGGGAACTTAATAAGCGATTACGAAGGGATGAGATGAGCGAGGAATGAGGGAAGTGTTCCCTATTTTTCACGCATGCACATAAGTCAGTTCTCGAGTGAGGGTGAGGCAAGATGGAGAATGCGATTCGAAAGGATTGTTCGGAAGTTAGTCGATGGACGAACGCCGCGGAGCGGGCCATGGGTTTGTTGAAAACATGACGCCTGATGCGATTGCCTCCCATAGGATGCTGTGAAAATAAACCCGATTCACTTTTGAGTCTATCTGTGTTGTTTGTTTTGTGTCGCGTGCCGTCTATCATGTATCATATCTCTTGTTCTCTTATCTCTTGCTAGACCATGTGCCGCGGATATGGTATGCGAAACGTCTCTAGTCTCCCAGGGTAAGGGGGCAGGGAGTGAAGGGATGCTGGGAGAGCTGGCATGGTGAGACAGGTATGACCTTGGATACTCGTCAGTCATTTAAGTGTTGGAGTTGGTTCTCGGTGTATCAGTCCTAGGCTCAGTCTCAGAATCAGTTATCGAGAGCCTTTTGCCTTCCAGATGATGATGGCCCATCACTACCACCACCACCACCACCACCACCATCACCACCACCATCACCACCATCACCACCATCACCACTATCACCACCATCAACCATCACCATCACCACGCGGCAGCCACCACCCACCGTCGTCTCTAGACAGATGGCAACAGTAGGAGCAACCCTTCCATATCCCAAACCGCCAAGGTCATAATAAAATATCCTAGCTAGGTTGATGCCATGAGATGGGATTCCCGCTCGTAAAATTGGCTAATCAAGAAAACCTAGCTATTAAATAGAGACCTAAGATAAGAGTAAAATAAAAACAAGGTGGAGGGTGAGGACGGTGTCTTCTTTTTGTTAGTTGAAGTAAGCTTAACTTTCCTTAAATATCGACTATATTTTTTTAAGTGTTGATATTATTTGAGATACTGACAGCAATCAATTAATACAAGTTTAAGTAAAATCTAATATCTCAATAGTATGATTGATTTTACGTGTATTTATTCTCTTCTCAAGCCTCTTGATGAGCTCGTTCCTGGTGGGTGGAGGTGGGATGAGCTTGGAAACTTTGTGGTGTTTATTACTTTCACTTTACACTTTAAGACTGAGCCTTGTTAGGCTCACCTGGCTCATTCTCCTTCACCTCGGAGCTCATGAGCATCTTTCATTCGGCCATTGACTCGCCCGACTGGCAACGAATCCAAGTCTCCAGTCTCGAATTGATGGACATGTAGCCGTCATGATTCAAGGGATATTTTACGCAAGGTTCTTCCCCAAGGAGGGTACGTCTCACATCTCGCATCACCTTAATTCATATCCATCCTCAACCTCATTAAGACACTGTCGTCGCTCATTCTCACGAGCCTTTAATCCTCGTCAAAGCCTCTCTCATGTTTCCCTCCCCATCTCCAGATTCATTTCGCACGAACTAACCTCACACCCCCCAAGGC
>SJVG01000946.1:0-14154 GCA_034774675.1 Scedosporium minutisporum
CATTCCCACGATACCCTCTCTTTGGGGTCCAATCCCACGCTCTTCCCCAATTTGTACTTGTACTCGCACTTCCCCACCCACCCGAAGCAAAGTCATTCCATCTCAAACTTCTCCCTCTTCCCACATCATCGCCATCTCTCGACTTCAGCATTGCCGCTGTATCGCGATAATACCGCATTCTACAGTATCGATTCTACGAACAGTAGTATACTTGCGACAAAGCTTTACTCCTACCATCCGAATCCTCCCATCCCATAAACAACATGCGTTCCCTCGTCTCAGTCGTTATGGCCCTTGGCCTCGCCTCGGCCGCCACTATTACCGATTTCAACGTTGACCCCAACTCCGTTGCCATTCGCGACCGAGGTAATCCAAGCTACTCTTTTCTCTTGCGCGCCGAAACGTCGAAGTGGACTAACACGTTGGAATAGGTGCCTGGTGTATGGGTGAGCGAAATACCTGCGAGTCCCTCTGTCCCGGCGCCGCGAAGGAGAACAAGTGCGATATTGTAAGTTTTCTTCTTCCCGCCTCGTACGACGTTCCGTCGACTCCGCTCCTCTCGGTTGTATTTTGTTTCACCACCAGAAGCTAATCGTGAGCTTCGCTTCGCAGAACACCCTCGATTACACGTGCACTTGTAACAACGGAACCGAACCCGGCCTCAAGTACTACTCTGCCTCGCTTTACTCTTTCGTCTGCCAAGAGGCTTTCAAGCAGTGCACCGTGAAGAACGCTGGCGACCCAGTTGAGCTCCCCAAGTGCGAAACCGATATCCAGTCCAAGTGTGGCACTCTCGATGCCACGAAGGCCGACACCGACAATGGGGATAGCAGCACTCCTACGGAATCCAGCGGTTCCTCCCCCACCCCCTCCGAATCGAGCAGTGGCAGCAACGGATCCCAAGACTCCTCGAACAATAATAAGGAAGGCGCAGCCTCTAGTGTCTTTGTCGGGACCAGTGCTGTCGCGGTTGCCATTGGAATGGTCGCCCTCCTTCTCTAGACACTGACGAGGAATTGACTGGGAAATAAAAGACTTGCTTGGAATCCAATACCTTGTTCGCGCTGGCATGTTTATTCCGGGCATGATGAAAGCCGGGCACTAGGGCTTTTAGGAAACAGCAGAGTTAGGGCATTGGAGAGAGGAAGACAACGTGTGATACCCCCAGCTCTAGTAGCATCTGTTTCTTCTTCTTTTTCTCTTCCGTTTTCTTTTTTCTTTTAGGAATTGTCGCCCCCCTCTCCTTGGTTCATCCCGCGCAGCTTCTTTCGAGACTCGTTGCTGTAGGCTCTGTGCCATACTTGTTCTTTATTTTGCTCCGCTCCCTGTCCTGCGACATTTCTTTCCAGAAGCACCTGTCCGGTCACGAGATGACGATTGGTAATTAATTGATTGACGTATTGCTTGGAGTGATGGAAGGGCGAGGTATGTGTGCTTTGGGCGAATAGGAGGAGTTCATTTTCTCAGCTGGAGGAGGACTTAATTGGATGACTCGGTGAGATGAGCGAGGCTGGAGGTTTGGTTTGCTAGTTAACGTTGCCAAATAAAGATATCCCCACGCTACACATCACACATTCGTTTCCTTTCAGAGGGGTGGAATTGGGAAGCAGAACGAAAAACAAAACGGTTTCCTTTGCGCGTTTTCCAGCTTCCTGTTCATTTGGTTCTCGTACATTCGATTCCCCAAGATCTTCAATTTCTACAGCTGACTACAGAGGTTACCGACGCCTGGCCAGCATGACTGGGCCTCACCTACGACAATCAGAAGGAATGCCAACTCACCGCAATGTAAAGAGCTCTATTTCTCTATTTAGTTCACTCGAAACCGATCAGCGAGCGCGGTGGCGCACACGACTGGAAAGCAATTTACAAAAGTTATTTCGACTCAGAAGATGCACCTCGAGAGTGTATCCCGGTCCCCAACTTGTCTCACATCACAAGAGACACCTCGGGGAAGTCGGCCTCCGTCTGCGGAATCATTACAACCTGTCTACAGGCATCGACAAGAATCATTCTTCCTCCGGGCCTTAGAGCCCCTCGAAACGTAGGGATGGGGTTGACATGCCTGTTTCCTTCGCTATCGTCGAGGTACCTCGCCTCCTTGAGAGTCTCGGTGCTCCACCGACTGGTGAAAATGCGGTCCATCCAAGGATACCCGCTCCGCGCGCCGGCGATGCAAAGCACGTCCAGCGAAAGGTGCCGGCACATGTCGGCAGCCGTGCGCAGGAGGTCCTCCTCCTCGAGGTCGCCGGTCGGGTAGGCGCGGAGATCGAGGAATACGGCACGGAGCCGTTTGCGGTTAAATTTGGACCAGTCGAGGAGGACTGTGTTGCGACGGTCCTCCACGATCCTCTCGAGGACGGAGTCGAGGGATTCGGCGTCGAGAAAATTCAAGGTGTCGGCCGTCAGGAACTGCATGAGGTTATAGCCCGGACCTGGACGGTCATCTTCATCTGGACCCTCGCCGACGTCGATCCCCGGAACCGTGATGGCGAGGATGGAGACGTTTTTGGAAAGCGGGCCCTGATTTTCATGCTGGTTCTGGCAGCCCCGGTACTGTTCAGGGATGACGTCAGCGCGGAAAGGTAGCTCGTGGAGGGCCCGCGGCTCGATGGCCAAGGGACGACCGTTCTGGATAGACTGGATGTTTTCTTGGGACAGAAGGTCGCCAAGAGAGGCGGGCACGAAGGTGTATTCGGGCCACCTACCATAGCACATTGCGAGGCGCTTCGTGGCCTCGCGGATGCCTTCCTTCTCGTAGGCTTCCAGGGCGACTCGCACGCCGGTGGCCCCCGTCTCGGCCGAGGTATCAGGGTCTAAAAGGTCGGTCCAGGAGGCCTTGATACACTGGTGGCGGTGGTTGTGGTAAAGAGTACCTTTGCCCTTTGGATCCTCCGGGGCGATGTACGTCTGCCAGACGACGAGGCGTGTGTCTGGTTGGGTCCGACTGTCGCAGAGGCCCCATTTCGGAATGAAATGATTGAAGATGCACGACTGAAACCCGCAGGCTATGGCATCGCCGTAGATCTGGCCCATGAGCTCCGGTGGGAGGATTGGGCTCGTGCCGGGGTTGGAGGGGGTATGCTCGGGGTTGTTCCCAAGGTAATAGTTATGGAAAGGGTCACCCATTCCCGTAGAGGCGGTTTGGTTAGATGAGGTTTCTGAAAGTTGCGGTGGATTTGCGCTCTCCTGAGATCTCGATAAGAGTACTTGGTAGGAATCCGTGTAAGTCTTGGACGCGGGACTTGAGTGGATGGTCGAGGGAATGCCATGGTTGGTGAGAGAATCACGAATGATATAAATCTGAGAGAGCTTTACCCGTTACAAAGGCTTGGGTTTTCTTATCCACAGCTATATAATGAGATTCATTCTCGATTCCATGATTCTATCGTGGTGATAAAGGCCCAGGCTCTCAGTTCGAAGTCGGTTTTGCTTCACACAGCTATTCTGCGGGACAAAGCATGGCGCCTAGGCTACAATGACGAGGGGACAAGGAACGCGAGCAGAACAAAGAGAAAGCGGTTGGCGATGAGTTGTGGATGAGATATTACTCGGCACCATATCCGTCTTGCCATTTTTCTGTGGAATCAGTATGGTACGCATTGAGGTCCTTCTGCCGTCTAAGAAAGGGAGACGAGGTAGATGGTGTTGGCTTTAGCCTACGAAGTGAGAAGTGAAGGCCTGCCATCTCGTCGATGGGAATTGAGGGATGAGACGAGATGCTTCGAAGAGCTGGTTATGGCGAGCTGGTTTCGCAGATGCAAAGCCATCGTCGCGTGAAAGAACGAGGCAACAAAGGTAACTTAATTCTGGCGCGTTAGAGATCCTCGCGGAAAGCGGTGGCGTTTGTCTCTCAGGCGTGGTCAAGTTCTCGGACATGCTTGATCGAAAGCTCTTTGTATATAAGCTGGACTTAACTCAATGTTCAATGGCAAGGTTTGCACTTGGAAATGGTATTATTAAGTATTAGGGGTGACACTGAGCCACGATAGCATCGTTCGCACACAAGGCTCAAATCGGCCAGAAATCCCTAGCTTCCCAACAAATGCATACTTAGCTTGGTCCGGCCGGGTTAGACCTCCCGTAGGCATCAGATGCGTTACTAGCTTAGATGAATGCCAGTCGTTCCTATTGATCGAGATACATACGAAGTTGATGCGCCGTAGTTGACCTGTCGCATGCGACTCTAGAAGCGACCTTGGTGGCGAAGATTTTTCTTCTCTCTATGGCCTCTCAACAATACCGTCGTCACTACACTCTGGTAACGGTCTAGACGGACGACGACGGAGAAATTGTATCAGTTGATGCTGATGAGATTTGCTGCTTCCTGTGTCACAGGCATGGCAACCCCACCATCGACTGGACCAATTGATTTTTAACTCGGGGAACCGCGTGGTGGGTTCGGAGCCGGGAGATGGTGAGTTGAAATTCGAAGAAGAGAGGCCGGAATAAAGAAATATAAAGGCGATTTATTGGACAGCTACTCAGTATGTGTTAGACTTAGTATCGAAAAGCCCAACAGGTTCCGGCACTGGTTCCTACGCCTTGCCATATTAGATAGCGCGAAGATCGGAGCTATGAGGGACACTACGAAGTAGTTCCTCGCCTGGCCTGAAAACGGAGCTTCAGGCACATCATGAAGTCTAGTTTATTGACCAATCGTCTCAACTATCAATGGAGCTTGAGGTAGTGGCGGCTGGTATCCCGTGGCTCAATCAACCCACCAGGTACACTCGCTGCCACACGACCTCGAACAAACCTTGATGCTACAATAAGTGTGTGGATGGGAAGCCGCGTCGACAACTCCCAACCAATCGTCAGGCAATGACCACTCGCTGGTTAGTGTCAATGGAAGCCGCGTGCTTGGAGACGAGACTAAGACGGGTACATACATGGAGGGGTTGAAAAGCTCGAAACAATATGCAGAAGTACGAAGTAGCTTAATCCTGGGATTAAAGGGATTAAAGTGGCGAGGTTTCAATCCATTGATCAATCTATTACCTCACAAGTGGGACAGGACATAGCTCGCAGCTGCCTTCATTGTCATCGAGGGAGCATCGATATCAATGTATGTACTACTCACGATGTCGGTATCAGTTAATGTCACCTCCGACCGAAGTAGGTGCATTGCGGCAAGCTCCTGAGCGAAGCGGTGACCGTTGGGTAGCTCCTGAGCTTGATAAGGTACAGGAATATGGGACATTTGATGATGTTGGCTTGTACCTTCCCTTGCCCCTTGCGCGGGGCAGCTTTACCGCCATATGGCACAAAACCAATGATACGATCGCGCTGTACCTCGACTAGCAGAGGAGGCGCTATCAGCTCGTGGCAACCAAAACAGCTAAGAAATGACGAGCAAGACACAATCGAATCACCTTGTTCATTGCTCAATACTTCAGTGTTGTAGCTTGTCGCTTGTCTGCTCTTTCCATTAAATAGCTACAATTGTACTCCCTCGCAGGAAATAAAAGCCCAAGGCCCACCTCGCTCCTGCTCCTGCATCTCTTCTCCCCCCCTCCACGTATATGCTCTCCTTCTTATTCCCCATTTGTCCCCGCCTTTTTCCCTCCCCTCGAACCTCAAGCTTCGCCTTCAATTCCAAGCAGCTTCGATTCATTTACTCGAATCTCTGTGTTCTTCTCGATTGAGCCTCATTTCACAAAAATCCAGAATGGAGATCAAGACTGTGCAGCTTACTCCCTTCGCCGACCAGAAGGCCGGAACGTACGTCATACTCTGCCCCTCCCCCTCCTTAAATGGACTGCGGACGACTTGGGCGCCCTTTGCTAACCAACGCCTTTGTCACGTATAACAGTTCCGGTCTGCGAAAGAAGGTCACCGTTTTCCAAAAGGAAAACTACAGCGAGTCGTTCATCACTAGCATTCTCCTCTCCATCCCCGAGGGCGCTGAAGGTAAGAATGTTGAAGTAATTAGAGCCCGAGAAAATCCAGTTTCGCCATCCTCCAAATCAAGCTTGCGCCCAAGGAGGGGCAAAACCGCCCACCCACCCTCCTCCCATTTATGCGTGTTTAGACATGATCTGACATCGCCTTGCGTCAAATAGGTGCTTTTCTTGTAATTGGTGGCGATGGCAGATTCTGGAATCCCGAGGTCATCCAATTGATTGCCAAGATTGGTGCCGCCTACGGAGTCAAGAAGCTCCTCATCGGACAGAATGGCATCCTCTCCACACCTGCTGCCAGCCACGTTATCCGCAAATACAAGGCCACCGGTGGTATCCTCCTAACGGCTAGCCATAACCCCGGCGGTGAGTCAATACCGAAACCATATGTCGCGAGATAGACAGCGGCGTTACTGACTGAAACCTCTCCCCTCTCGTAAAGGTCCCACGAACGACTTTGGTATCAAGTACAACCTGGCAAACGGTGGCCCTGCCCCAGAGTCCGTCACCAACAGGATCTATGAGGTTTCTAAAAGCTTGACTAGCTATAAGATTGCTTCTCTTCCTGAAGTCGACACCTCCACCATTGGGACTAAGACCTATGGCACCCTCGAAGTGGAAATCGTCGACAGCACCGCCGATTATGTGGCTATGTTGAAGGATATCTTCGATTTCGACTTGATCAGGAAGTTCTTCAAGGATCACTCCGACTACAAGGTCTTATTCGATGCTCTCCACGGCGTCACTGGACCTTACGGAAAGGCAATCTTCGAGACTGAGCTCGGCCTCAAGAACTCAACACAAAACTGTGCTCCCAGCCCCGATTTCAATGGCGGCCATCCCGATCCCAATCTGACCTACGCTAGGAGTCTTGTTGACGTCGTCGACAAGGAGAATATTCCTTTCGGCGCGGCCTCGGATGGCGACGGTGACCGAAACATGATCTACGGCGCGGGCTCCTTTGTTTCGCCCGGTGACTCCCTGGCCATCATTTCCCACTACGCGCATCTGATTCCCTATTTCCGCAAGAACAAGGTCCAGGGGCTTGCCCGGTCCATGCCTACCAGCGGCGCTGTCGATCTAGTTGCTAAGAAGCAGGGTCTCAACTGCTATGAAGTTCCCACTGGTTGGAAGTTCTTCTGTGCCCTCTTCGATGCTAATAAGCTCTCTATTTGCGGCGAGGAAAGCTTTGGCACTGGTAGCAACCACATCCGCGAGAAGGACGGTCTGTGGGCTATCGTAGCCTGGCTCAACATCATTGCTGGCCTCGGCGAGGAGAGGGGCACCGCCCCAGCCATTAAGGAGATTCAAAAGGACTTCTGGAGCGTGTATGGCCGCACGTTCTTCACTCGTTATGACTACGAGAATGTCGATAGTGACGGCGCTAACAAGGTCCTCGGAGTCTTGAAGGATCTCGTGGCTGACCCTAACTTTGTCGGAAGCGAGGTTGAAGGTAAGGTTCTTGCCCTGTGATGTGGCAGGCGTACAATTTGTCGATTGAATATCTTCTGATTATTTTTCGCAGGTCGAACCGTCACCGAGGCTGGCAACTTTTCCTACACGGACCTTGACGGCTCAGTTGCATCCAACCAAGGTCTCTACGCCCGCTTCTCCTCTGGTACCCGGATCGTTGTCCGTCTGTCCGGCACGGGATCTTCCGGCGCCACGATTCGGCTCTACATCGAGCAGCACAGCAGCGACCCGTCTACTTATGAGCAAGATGCCCAGGACTTCCTGGCCCCCGAGATCAAGGTGGCTACTGGACTTCTCAAGTTCAAGGAATATGTCGGCACTGATGAGCCTACCGTGAAGACATAAAACGTGGGCGGGGTAGAGATGGATGTCAGAGTAAACATGTTTAATGCTTAATGATAAACGTAGCACGAGCCAGTTAATTGACCCCAAAAGATGGTGAAAGCTAACCAACCCCTAAGAGCTCTACTTGTTGCCAATACGAGTTTTCCCTAACATCTTGATCCATTCATTTCCGCACCGTTCGATGTTTGCTTTGCACTACGCTTTACACTACGAAGTACTGGAGGATGGGGCATAATGTACCATTTGAAGTCATATATATGAGAGGATACGCAAATGCATTCCGAAAAACAATACCGAAAACATGACCCGAACCAAGCCGAAACGATGATGACAGTAAAAGAGAAATGAGAATCGAAAACCAAAAAGGTGCGGGGGCTGTCTATCCCCAAGTCCACCCCATTCTTCTAGACCAACAAGCAAGCGTCTTTATCAGCTTCCTCCCCTTCTATCCCAGACCGAGACTGCCAAAATCCCATTAATGCTAAGGATGATCATGGGGGAGAGAGAGCCTAGGCTGCCTGCCTTCTCTCTGTTCAACTAGGAACCAATCCACGAAGCAGAAGCAAATGAGAACCGCGACAGCGAACATGATGGAGGGGGGAATTAATAGATATGGGGGAAGAGTCGTCTCACAAAACTCTCGAGGATGTTGGAGAAGTCCCGAATCCGGTCTGTGAGCCCGTTGATTTCCTTTCCTTCTTTTTTTTCTTGGCCCATGAAATGGATCGTTTGCTCATGCGATTTCGTTTCGTCGTTAAAAAAGCTGGAGAATGCGATCGAGGTATTAACACAAAACCGCGCAAAAGCGGTTTAAGAGGGAGCCAAACAGTTAATGAGACAAAAAAAAGCCAGTGCCCAAAGTATATATACACCCATGAAAGGAGAGTTGAGAAAAATAGCGGGAAAGAAGAGCAGGGTAAAAAGAAACCCCTCTTCTCTCCCTTACTTCTTCCGCGATTTCGGACTCCTCGCTCTCTAAGCGCCGCCGGAGACCTTCCTCGCAGTAGCAGATGGCTGCGCGCTCACGCTACCCACGCGCCCGCTCGTCTTGCGTACGCCGCCGTTGGAGACGGACGCGTCCCTCGCGTGGGACCTCAGGGGCGAGTCGCGGCGCTGGCTGCCGCGCACCTTGGCGAGCGTGCCGCCAACGGCACCGACGGGAGTGCTAACCACGCGGGTGACGGGCTTCGAAGTGGCGGCGGGTCCGACGTTCTCGATGTCCTGGGAGGGATCGTCGGCGTCGGCGAGGCCGTAGTGTTTCGTGGAGGTCGTGGTCGTGGTCGTGGTGGTCTGGTGGCTGACGGAGCGGGTGGTGGCTGCGCTGGGCGATTGGGAGGCCTTACGGTGGGCGCGCACGCGGAGGTGGATCTCCTCGTCGGACTCGGCGCCGTAGGACTGCCTGTGGACGGAGACGATTTCCGTCTCTTGCTCGACACCGGTCTCCTCCTCGACGGTGGTGTGATGGTACGATGAGGACGGGGTGCGGCCGTAAGGGTGGTGCCTGTCGGTTCGGGCAGACTTGCGCGGCTGGCCGGGCGTAGGCGCTGGGAGGTAGTCTTCCTGAATATTATTGCGGTCTTCTACCTCGCTCAGCGGCGTCCGATTCGACGCGCTCCTGTTAGGGGGCGTCGAGGTCTGGCCGTTGCGCAGCGACGCCTTTTGCATCGCACGAATGGGGGTGCTGGGCGGGGGATTCGCGGCAGAGTTCGAGTTGGAGTTGGAGGCGGCAGCGGCAGCCATGAGCTCGCGTCGGATCTTCATCTCGGTGCGCTCCTCGACCCACCATTCCCTGAAGGTGCCCTGCTTGATGTGGAGCCAGTGTTGCTGAGGACCCACCACCATACCGGGCCTCATAAACCTCATGAAGGCAATGACCTCGTTGGCGGTGAAGCCGTGGCGGTAAATGAGATAGGCGCCGATGAGGCAGCCGGTGCGACCGAGGCCGGCTTTGCAGTGCACGGCGATGTTCTTCTTCTTATTGTTGATCATGTCGTGGACGAGGCGGATGAATTTGCGCACCGTCTTCATGGGCGGACACGTGCCATCCTCGAAAATCATGTCGAGATGCTGGACGCCGAGCGCCTCGAAGTACGAGGGGGAGTACAGGTGGGAGTTGAGCCTCACCACAAGGCCAACATCCTTCTCGACGAAGTGGCGGAGCACATTCTTGAAGGGCTGGGGCAGCTCCTCGTTTGTGTCGACGGCCTCTAGCGTCTTGGGTAGAGCTTTGAAGGCCTCCGAGTGTCGTGGGACGGCGGCAACGGGCTTGTGTTGGGGAGAAGCGAAGGCGAGGAAACTGGGGGTGATCCAGTTGAAGTCGCCGTGCTCGACCCTCTCGAACATTTCGTACTGTTCGAGGTCGAAGTTTTCGAGGTCCACGACACCCTCTTCCTTGGCTTTCCAGACACCGTATACAACATCCTGCACCGTGATTCCGTAATCGGCTTGACTGTAGCCAGCATCACGGAACGGCATCAAAGGAGGGTCGACCTGGGCGATGGGCGCGAGAGCAAGATGGGGAGGCCAGTGTTGGATGAGGACCATGTAACATGCTAGCAGTGCGGCGGTATTCGCTCGGCCTGGTCGATTCAATCACGGTTAGTAAAGAAAATACCACAGACGGGGGCAAGAATCTTTCGGATCACGCTAAAAACATCGCCCCTCGCATGCTGGGAGCAGGGATGTGCCACAGGTGGTGTGTGCGCAATAGTAGGACGTTGGGAATCAAAAACATACTCCTCGGGTCAGCCTTGCTCCAGAGGACAATGGGCCGGTCCTTATTCTCCTTTGCGGCAAGGACTTCGTGGAAGTACAGGGCAAACCTGTAGAGGTGTCCAATGTGCAACGGGCCAAAGTCGTGGTGGAAGGCGTTGTAGAGTAGGCTGTCGTCGACGGAGAAGTAGAATGGTTGCTTCCTCTGCGCCTGGATCCGTTTCGATGGAGAGCGAGAGGTCGTACCGACGGGGGCATCGGCATAGGGGAAGAGGGTATCGGCTGTGGGGGGATGGACGTAGGCGGCGAGATACAGCCGGCCTATGAGCATAGGTTAGTATCACTGAAGAGGATCCCTTGGAGGTTGTCGAGACGCAATCAGAACATGCCTGGGATGTACTCGATTATTTGTCCTAGATTCGTCGTGCTCTTGGAGGCCATCTTCATAGCTTCACCGCTTGGGATCGGCGGGTCGTCGGTTGTCGGTGTGTGTTGTTCGTGTTGGTGTCGAGGAGCTCGATGCACCGGGTGTGGGATTGGGCAGCTTTTGCCAAAAACAGGGCTCGTCAAGGGAAGTTTCTTAATGAAGTTTCAATCATAGGCTCCGAACAGCGTCTAAGCACAATACAGACTCGACTCTAGAGATGAGAAGCTTAGAAGTAATAAAAATGGTATGCTCGTTAAGCGAAGGAAGATGAGAAGGATAGAGACAGAGACACAATGGATATGATGCTCAGACGGGACGAATCTTCAAGAGGAGGACGACAAGTGCGAAGTAAGAGTGAAGAGGAGAGAGGAAGAGGATTGTCGTGAGTAGTGTGATGAAGACTTCAAGCTGTATTTTGTACTGTCGTGTGAGCGAGCTCCGTTGTTGTTGCCCGCAAGATACAGCAACTGTTCAGAGCCTGGGGTTACCAATGTTTGTACCAGGTTTGAGTGTATTGACGTCTCATTTCCATCCCCGTTAAAAATAACAGTAGCGGCGGCTTCTATCATTGGTCGGAGCCAGTTGCCATGGTAACTCAGGGACCAGGCCAGGTGCCAGGCACACTACAAAGTACAAAGTACCTCACAATTGTCCCTCAAAACTGCGCACCGCCTCTGGAAGACCAACTGTCGTGCATTTGAAATTCAGTGGTAGCGGTGGGAAATAGTGCCATATTGTTATTCCCTGTCCCTTACTTCGCAGTTGCTATGGGATTGATCCATGGATCGATCTCTCCGCATGGCTCCTTTGCCCCTTTGCCCTGGCTACTGTGTTGCGCTTTCCCGCCGGTGCATAATACATCAATCAATTGATAAAAGCCTCTCATCATCTTCCCGGGGACCCAACAACGGACCGCATGGTCTTGTCGACCGAAGGCCTGCAAACAATAACATTGTGTCGTGGGATTCGGACCTTGGGATGGAATGAATGGAGGAGATCTCACCCTGTGATTTCTTACCCATGCAACATGCAGCGATTATCCACATTTCATGCGCTGTATTTCGTTTCGGAGAATTTCTTGTGACAAGCAAGACTAACACACCTGCTGACAGTCAGTTCGGTTGCTACCAGCTGTGGTAGTAAGCTCGCTGTCCTAAGTTCAGCACGGCGGCCATTGCATCGGTGATAAGCCCCGGACGGTCATCTCTTTCATCGTTGCGTTTAACAATATGATGTTTTTGGGTGGATTTGCACTTAGAGATGGAGAAAATGCATCCATTTTGGCAATATAGACTCCAAGATCTATATAAAAGGAATAGCAATTCAAACCTCTTCAACTTTAGATACAGCATAGCAGCAATATACCTATTTGGGATGCAGTGAGCTGGGCATCTGTCCTATGGTTAACCCGCGACTGGATTCTGCCCCGAAGGACCAGAAGCCTTGTTGATATAATTAAGTGAGAAAAGGCACCGAGGAATAGTAGAGGACACCGGATAGACGTCTTTGCTTCGGACCAGGCCCGGATTGCCCCTTGCATTAACCTCAGTGTCAGCGGTGGTTAGCAATGGACCCTGCAAGTCCTTCGTCAAGTCCTGAGTCGAGTCCTACGGCCCTCGGCTGCCGTACCGCAAAACGTTCTGAAAAGGCGCCATGCTACCTTTCATTCACATCATGGCTGCCCCTTATATATATATATATATATCCTGGAATGGGATTGACGCCGGCGAGTAACTCCGCCTCCAAGTTCTAAACATTGTGATGCTGGGAGATAGAGCGACCGCGGGATGCCGAGATGGAGACTCGTGCCGACAAAATGGAATCCCAGACTGGCTTGGCCAACATCCCAGCCAAACCCAATGACGGCCTTCGCGGCATTCGGCTGTGGGTTGTCATTGGCGGCCTGATGCTTGGAGTCTATCTTGTAGGGCTAGACCTGACCATGCTGTCGACGGTATATTCTCCCCTCATCAGCCGAAGATAGAATCCAGCGTCGAGAAAGGCTAACACCTATCCGATAACCCTAGATCGTGCCTCCGTTAACAGATTACTTTGGTACCATCAATGACGTCTCCTGGTATGAGACGGCTTACGTGCTGGCAGTGTAAGTCTTGGTCCTCTCACCTGCTTCTCTTCCCGACTGACACATCGCAGGTGTGTCTTCATCCCCTTAGTAGGCAGGATCTACACCATCTTCCCAAACAAACCAGTTTACCTCTCCTTCCTGATAGTCTTCGAGGTGGGTAGTATAATATGTGCCGTATCCACGTCAAGCCACATGTTTATCATCGGCCGCGCTGTCAACGGCATTGGATCCGCCGGCCTTTTGAGCGGCGTCCTCCTTATCATCTTTGCAATCTGCGCCCCTACCATCCGCCCCGTCGTCACCTCCTTCGCCATGTCGTTGATATCGGTAGGCGCCATCACCGGCCCGCTAATCGCCGGTGCCTTAACGCATAGTGTCACTTGGAGATGGTGTAAGTGTGCCACCCGCTACCTCGTCATAACCATATTCCCGCCCTAACGCAGTGTTAGGTTTCTGGATATTCCTTCCCCTTGGTGGCGCCGTCATGGCAGCCACCCTACCCATACCAATTCCCGAGCAGTCGGCCAAACCACCCCTCCGAGAGGCCTTCACCGGTCTGCACAAGAAACTAGACCCCGTCGGGTTCATCATATTCGCCGGCCTCACTACAATGCTCCTCCTAGCTCTTACCTGGGGAGGCGGGGAACAATTCGACTGGTCATCACCCACCATCATCGGCCTGCTCTGCGGCGCGGCCGGTCTTACTGCCGTGTTCGCGCTCTGGATCAGGCATGTGGGTGACGATGCCCTGATCCCGCCGTCATCTCTCCGCCGACGGGCCGTGTCGGTCGGGAGCGTCGTCATGTTTCTCCAGGGCGGCGCGACGCAGGTGATCCCGTACTTTCTGCCCTTTTGGTTCCAGGCAATACACGGTGACTCGCCTCTTACCAGCGCCGTGCACATGCTGCCATCCTTGGTATCTAACATTATTGCCCTGATCGCCTTCGGCGCGCTCGGTACAAACCGTCCCGTCTATTCGCAACTGTCGGTCTTCAATCCACACACACACTGACTCCCTCCTTACCATAGTCCGCAGATTCCACTACATCCCTCCCTGGGCAATCGCCGGCAGTGCACTAGCGAGCGTCGGGTCTGGCCTCCTAACCACGTTCAGCCCGGAAACCACGACAGGCCAGTTTATCGGTTACCAAATCGTCACCACCATCGGAAGGGGCATGGCCTTCCAAGTGGTACACACCACCCCCCCC
>SJVG01000947.1:0-14146 GCA_034774675.1 Scedosporium minutisporum
CTTCTCCCCCCGCGCCGTAAAGCAACTCGGCCTCTTCTTCGCCGGCTCCGCCTTCATGCTAGCCTCCCTAGCCGTAACCCGCCGCGCCATAACCCGCAAGCAAATCGCCGCCTTCCCCAAATACTACCAATCCAATCTCCGACCGCCAACCACCACAACCGCAGCCACAACCGCGACGGAGGCAACGGCTGCCGCCACAGAATCCACCGCGGCTTCGGGGGCGTCAAACGTCGACGGGGGGCTCATCGCGGCGGAGGCCCTGGGCTTAGCGACGCTGAACGTCATGAGCTTCGCGCTGATGGCCACGGGCGGGCTGGCCTACGCGTTCGACATCTCGTCCGCTGAGGATCTGAAGAGGTACGCGAGGAGGAAGATGTACGGACCTGCGGGCAGGCCGGACGAGGAGGCCGAGAAGGAGTTGGAGGAATGGGCGGCTGGCATATTGGCCAAGGTAGGGAAGGCTCCGGGGCAGGGGAAGGACGCGGAGGGGACGGTGGAGAAGGAGAGGTAGCTTCCTAGCGTAAAATTGTCGCGTGGGGCCATCACGGGATGGAGAATGTGTTATGATGGTTGGGGATACACGATGTGACGTGCATCGCTCCGGCGTCGGCGTGCATGCGTCCTTGGGTGGGCGGCCTTGAGATCCTCGGAATTCGGGATCGTTCGGAGGAGGGCCGCCGGGCTCTCGTGTTATTTGCTTGATATGAGTGATCACGAGGGGCACATTTGAATTTTGAGGCATATTGGCGCCTCTCTATATCCTGTATTTGTACGACTGACATCAAAGACCCGGTAAGGACTGTTTGGCCTTGCCTTTGAGCAATATACCTCGCTCCACGCTCCATCATCCACCTGGACAACCAATGATCTTCGTCCTCTCTTCCAGTAGTCTCTCTCTCTCTTTTTTTTTTTTTTTTGGTTTTCCTTCTTTTTCCTTTTTTCATTCATATGCCACAAGATACAGGAACTGTTCGGGATACTACTCTATCACAAGACAACCGGCCCGTAACCCCAAAATGCACGCTATCAAAAATGGAGAAAAAATGAAGAGGAAAAAAAGAGCCGCCATCTGGGCGTCCACGTAAAAACATGGTAGATGCAGTTGCCTTTATGCCTTCCTCTTTCCTGTAAATGCGCATCCTCCACTTAACAAATCGTGCCTCCAAATCATGGAAAGCAACAAGAAAAAAATTAAAACATGTAAAATGATAAACTCCCCTACCTAGTCTCCCGGGTTAGGGAAACAATGGGGCCGTGGGAAACAATCGGGGGTTCCTCAAGCCTCGGTGGCTTGGTTTGCGACTCGCTCGCGCATCCGCCACTCTATCCCATCTTTGGCCACAGCTTCCTCGAAGCTACCCCGCCGACCCCAGTTCCTAGGCTGTCTCTTGAGGAAGGCACCCACGGCGCCGAGATAACCCTCGTGGCGAAGGAAGTAAGCTTGCTTCTGGCCGCCGGACCAGAACTTGATGGCGTAACTAAGAGTGTTGATAGTCTGGCGATGGCCTCGGATGAAGCTTCCGCCAAAGTAGATGTGGTTGAGGTTATGGATGCGGCTGTGGAGATGGGCCAACTGGCCGATGTTGTTACTGATGGCGTAAAGGAGGGAACGAGAAATGTCGGCGCGGGAGAAGGGGGGGTTGCGGCTGCTTTCCGAATCCGCCGGCGTGGGGTGCTCGGTCGGCATGGCGGAGTTCTGAAGGGAGAAGGCCGTGGCGCCGCCGCTGTCCTCGGCCGCCGACTCGGCTTCCCTCTTCATGCGGAAGACCTTGCCGAAGGACGACGCGATGGTCGTGCTCTTGAGCCCGATCTTTCCGTAGTCGGTTCCGTAGATGTCGCCCACGAGCATGTCGACTTTGGAGTTGTCGCCTTGGTCGGCCATGTCTAACATCTCGTCGAATGTCCGTGCGCCTGTTAGGAGGGAGAGAAGACCCCATAGAGTTCCGCCTCCGAGAGATGTACCACCGACTCGCTCGTACTTGTGGGGGCCGGAGACCTTGAGGAATGAGACACCGGAGCCGATGTTGACGAGGAGGTATGGGTAGATGTTTTCATTGGGGGAGACGAACTCCATAGGTTCTGTTTCGCTGTATGTGAAAACTTCCCGGGGGATTTCTGTAATAAAAAAATCAAGGCCTACTACGAGTTAGCTTACCTCGCTCACTGGCGTATATGCTAGGAAACATACCAATAATTAGACATTCCATCTCGTCCTCCCGTAACACATCGACCCCAAGGACGTCGCGAATCTTGTCATAGAACTTATAGGCACCTCCGCCAGTCGCCATGACACATAGCTCAGCTGGATGCGAGCCATTGAGTCTCTGCTGGTTCTCCTGCAAGTGTTTCATGAACTCCAGACAGTCGTCAATCCGATCGGTTTCAAAGCTGTGGAAGTTCAACCGGCCACCGGGTTCGGTAGAGTGCGCTTCGCGGGTGAAGTAGACGAGCTTAATTAACGAGCCGCCAATCTAGTAGGAGAGAGAAAAAAGATGTTAGGAATTCAGTCACGAAAAAGGAGGGGACTGCCAAGAAAGGGGAGCAAGAAAAGAGTGCGTCACTTACATCAACAGCGATATGGCTCACTACCGCCGTGTGATTTGGTAACCGGATGTCGCTGGTCTCCTGGGTAGGTGATATGCGCCCAGACTTGACTGGTTGCTCGGTCGGCGAGCCGGGGGGGGACTCGACGATGAAGGCGCCTTCGACGTTTATTCGAACAGAGCCGGGATGTATGATGGTTTGGTGTATTTCTTCCGCCGTCGTGGCCTCGGCGTCGTGGTCTAGGTGTTCGTGGTCTTGATCGTGGTCTATAACTGCCGCGGTCGCGGCTTCTGTCGCTTGGGGTTGCGCCGGGGTCTGCATGGCGTCGACTACCGCCTCTTCAAGGAGGGGCGACACTTTGGTGGACATACTCTAGAGGAGGAGGGAGCATTCGATGGCGAAGGTGAAAGACGAAGTAGTTTGCAGCTTCGGGGGAGCTTTATAGGGGGGTTCCTCGGCAGATTTTGTAGCGAAGTAAGGCGAGGAAAAGGGAAGGCTTGCAAGCTGCGGTAAAAGGTCCGATTCAACCTCCGATGGGCGGGAAGCTCGCTTATTGGGGATTGGGAGGGGTTCGAAGGGTCCAGTCGGCAAATTTCAGGGGTCGCACTGGTCAATGGCAGTATTTGCGGGTTGGATGTTGGGGAGTCGCAAGGATAAGTTGGAGAAGCGGTTGGGGAGATGAGGCAAAGGGCTTGTGTGTACGAAGGTACGAAGGAGGCGAATTGGCTTCGCGATGGGAAGAAGGGAACACACAATAGATAGAGCACACGAGGCGAAGGTGAATGAACTTTTTTTTTGTGCCCCTCGTGTCAACTAGGAAACTAGTCTTGGTTTTACTAGTTTAGTCTTGCTTCGTGGTTTTGTGCGGTATCGTCTTTCTGGGTGTGCCAGTGTGGGCGAGTCGTTGATTATATTCCTCGAATTGGACTAGAACATTTGATATTGATGTAACCATCAAGCCGTTCGGCCGAGGCCCTGGGGAAATATCAACACAGTCACACACACACTATGGGATATGGGGAATGTTGGGGGATCCGGTGGAAGCTATGGGCCAAGTTGAAGAGTGTTACTGGACTTCTCCATGACTTTATTCTCTTGCCTTTGCGGGGTCTCCACGTCACTGCTACAACTCGATCCAGGTTAGGATGTTAGGATTGTTAGTCCAGCCCGTTGATTTCTGGTACTGGTACCTTGCAGGACGTGGGTGGCCAGATTTAAGCTCCAGACCACAAGACCACAAGGACAATGGATCGAATGGGTCGAATGCCGTGGCCTCCCGAGGTTCTCTCCAGAAAACTTGGTCAAATCCGATGGAGCCGGGAGTGGAGAAGGGCAATGGAGGGCCGAGCTGCCGCAAAAAGGGAACTGCTGCTTGACCTCTTTCTGGTCAAGTGACGGGTCTGGATTCGGCCAAGACCCTGATAATCCGAGGCTGCCGCCTGGCTGCTCAGGCAAGGCGAGCTTATGTCCGTCACCAGGTTGGAGCAGGCAGTCCAATGTCGCGTTACAATGCTTGACAAGTTGACACAATGCCGTTCTACGCTTCGCCGAAGGGGACAATTGAAGACACGAGGGTTGTACCAGGGTTGTACTTGCCGTGAGTACTTTTACGTCATACTCACATCCCGCATGCAGGTTTCGCACCCACGGACTGAGACTGAGCAGGAAGCATCAAATCAATTCTTCAAGACTGTGGTTCTCCCGTCGGCGACCTGTCTCTGCCGTGGCTAAGAGGAAGTGGCACCATCCGCACATGTGGGATTAATTTGACACTGGGTTGTTTGTCGACTTGGACCTTTGCAACTATTTGAAGAGACCCCAACAAAAATTCCCTCGGCTCCGATATTTGTTTGTTGGAGTAACAATGCAACGCGAACTTGGCTTCCCGTCGATTACTAATCAGAATGGCCGATGTTTGTATGGACAGTTGTTTACAGCTGCTTTCGATTGACAGTTGAAGTGTGAGACTTACCCCCCACTTTGTCCATTAGAGGAATGCACACCTCGGGGATTAGATTGTGTCGTTGAAGCTCAACATTGCGATTGTGTCTGTTTTCCATTTCTTCCCCATAGACTCTAGACTCTGGGAATCCAATCTTTTCTTCCCCCGCAAACATGTCTAGCAGAGCATCTCTCGTTGTCCCGGCTGCTGCTAAGCACACAGCCACCGTCATTTTTGCCCACGGCCTGGGGGATACTGGCTATGGCTGGCAACCGGCGGTAGAGAATTGGAGGAGGCGGCAGCGATTGGACCATGTCAAGTTTATACTGCCTCATGCACCTGCGATTCCTATCACTTGTGTAAGTCGCCATGGACTATTATTCTCACCATCCACAGTACTTTCATACCACTATCTACAGCGACCATGAGGAGTGATAGCGGCTAACATACGGTCCGTATTCCTGTCCTTCAGAATGGCGGCATGCACATGCCTGGTTGGTTTGACATTGTAAGTCTGAAAACACCCATGAACTTGTTTTCCTTTGAACAAGGGCGCGACTTGTCAGACAGCTTACAGCTTCTCTAGAAAGAGCTCAACGGCACCCTGGAATCTTTGCAAAGGAGCGAGGATGAAGCCGGCATTCTCGAGAGCCGCTCGTACTTCCACGGCCTGATCCAGGAAGAAATCAATGCGGGAATCCCAGCCAACCGCATCGTTCTCGGCGGTTTCTCTCAGGGAGGCGCCATGTCCATTCTATCGGGCCTCAGTGCGACCGTCAAGCTTGGCGGCATCGTCGGCCTCTCGTCCTGGCTTCTCCTCGGCGGGAAATTCAAGGAGCTTGTCACCCCCGAGAACAAAGAGACCCCGATCTTCATGGGCCATGGATCCTTCGACCCTCTAGTCATTTTTCCGCTTGCTCGGATTTCTTTCGAGAAGCTAAAGGAACTGGGTTATGATGTCACCTTCAAGACGTACCCGTAAGTCTCAGCTTTCCCTTTCTCATCTCTTTTGGGGATCTTTCAAAGGACTTCCTTCGTTGTCTAATAAGTGAGACGTAGAATGCCCCATTCGGCCTGTCCCGAGGAGCTCGATGATGTCGAGGAGTTCCTCAAGAAGAGGCTTCCACAGACCAACTAATGCTGAATCCAACCGCAATTAAATGAAGTCTGTACACATTTACAGCAACTTGTTGATTTATCCTTCATAGAGGAAAAAGGGTTAGGAGAGGAGGGCCAAAAAATAAGTAGATAGATCGGATATTTGGGGGAGTAATTGTAGTCTCTTGAGGAAGACGAAGACCTGATTCCCACCATATTTTCAACGATCTACAGGTAGCTCATGAAGGAGTGTGACTGAGGCTCCCTTCTTCATCCTATTCCGGCCCGTTGTCTTGTTGAATTTGTGAGACATTGCGACGAAGTTGTCTGGAATTAGCGACATGAGCCATTTGTTGGATGGTAATTGCCGGAGTCGAGAAGGCCCGGTGACTTAGTTGAAGAACTAATGAAGGAAGTGGTTGCATCCATCCCGAAATTGTGAGAATGCCAGAACCTCAACCTATCGCACGTGGAAGCCATCCGCGCTTTTGTTGTAAGTGTTCGACTTCTCGACTTAAGCTTTAAGCTCAAGAACCGCCTCCACTGGCGGCAAAGGGTTTCCCCATGTGTCGCGACTAAATGTTTTTCTTAAACTTAAGTTCCTTTTCAAAAAATCGACATGACTATTTCTGACCACATGCAAACATCAAATGGATATTACATGTGCCTACACGGTAGATGTGATAGCGCTGCCACCTGAGTTGCAAACAACAAGTAGCCTGAAAGAAGATGAATCGTCCAACGTTTCGTGCTGTTGCCCCCCTCGGCTTTGTTCGTTTCCCCCGCAAACGTAAATTTGGTTGAACGTATCGACGTTCCTCTCTTTCCAGATCGGAAACGTTGATCGACGAAGTGGGTGCGCTTTTCTTTCGAGCTTGCAGCTTGTGCGCTCCAATGCAGCCCTGAGAGTTTTAACGTCGCAATGGAGTCCTCGAACCAACCCCCAAAAAGATCCCTTAATGGCGTGCAGCAAGTCGATTCGTTAGCAAATCAGAAGCCTACCTGGTACGTGCCAGTGGAATTCGGTACCCGATGCTGTGGGAGGGGGCGGAAATGTCCTTCAGCCGAAACTTAAAGGCTCAATCGGGCAACAAGCCAGATCATCATGGGCAGTCCGTCGTTGAGGGCGGGCGTCTGGGATTCTTGAAGCTTCTTTTTTAACGGGTGGATCCATCAGTATGAGGGCATCACAATGAGCTTGGGTTGTTCCCGCCAGCTCAACCCCAACAGGAGGAGCTTTGTCGTTGACTGTGGCGCACGTCGTCCGTTGATGTTGTACGTGGAATGACGTGGCCGAGTATGCGAGTAACCTACGGTTTCAGGTTGCCTCACCGATCCCACCAGCTTGGAAATCCAGAAAGACAAAAACCCCACAATGGTGACGAGTAATTATGTACTTCGCAGTGAGGGGTGCGCACTTCACTGTAGAGGCCAAACTATGTCCAGGCCATACAGCATTCGCTGGGTGGGTGAGACGCGAGAGTCGGGCGAACCATCCGTTGATTACGCTTGTTTGACGGGCTCGACGGCATTTTCGGGGTCCGGAGTCGACGGGAGATATCAAATTGAGGTGGTAAAATCGATCTACTTCGTAAGCAGTGGACACTGAATCATCCATGCATCAATCAACTCGTAGTGTTGGCGCCTTTCTTTTCCCTCCCCTCTTAGATACATAGAATAGTCCCACGTGTAAGTACTTCGTAGACCGCTAGACTATCGATTGCATGAAGGACGAAGTAATGAAGTGCGAAGAAGTACTGAAACCCACTTGCCAAGATAATCACAGGTTGTCCATCGCCAGCCCGGGGAGTATAGGGGATTTCTAATGTATCGTTACTCGTCGTCTGTTCCTCGTGCAAGTCTCCTTACTAGATGTCTTTAGATGAAGGGGAGCTCGATGTTTGCTCCCATGGTGTTGGTTTCGTGCTAGAGGCGGTAAATGTCTTAACGTAGCACCAGCATGCAAGGCCACGAAAGCTCCGTATTAGGCTACTGACGATGCTTGAGATGGACAGGCCATCGGTGCAGGGATGGCACTTCCCTTGAACGTTAAATCCTAGATAATGGTCCAACGCGGAGGGGTTATTGCGATCCGAAGAGGCGGTCGGAGTTGTTGATGCTGATATCGGTGCGGACGTCGATGGACCGGTTCACGGCTCGAGACCCGAGAGGGCTGTTCAGAAGCTGCGAAGCGGGAATACTAGCCTCTAAGATTTGATGTACAAGTACTTGATCCTCGAGTTTCGTGACCCTTTGCAGAGTATCGAAACTGCATTGTTGGCAATTGCCTGTAGAAAACACTCGAGGACTGAAGTGGACTCTGAATGCAGAAGGCGGGCCTTTTGCGCAGCGTCACTGGTGTCTTACTCGGTTCAATTCTTAGAAGGCGTGCTGGACATGCTGGATGGACAAAGGAAGAAGGCGCTAGGTGTGGTGAGCTAAAAGAAAAAGGGTACTTGGAACAAGTCAATTCACTCGGGTCACAGGCAACGAAAACGCCACCTTTTTAGTACTTGTACCGTCGCTCCCTCAATTAGTTGATCCTTGTATCTTTGTATCTTTGAATCCTTGTCCGCCCATTTACTTTTGATTCCACCTCTCCCTTTTCTCCCTCTCCGCTAGTAATCTCAAATCTCTCCATCGCTGATCCATCTTCCCTTTGTTTCCTCTCCAGCATCCGAGCTTCCATGTCCTCTGCTCCTCCAATTCTCCCTTCCCTCGAGTAATGCCATCGTTACGAAACCCCGACCTCGTCCCCCATCCGACCCCAGTGTCTCCTCTCGCCCGGTATCTGTTCACTGCAACCTGGTAGCTTCCGGCTCGTCCGGCGCGATGCATTCCATACAGGACAGGTGCCGTCCGAAGCACCAGGTTCTCGTTTTGAAATGTTATCCGCGTACGAGAAAGGGTGCCGTCGATGTCAAGCCCAATTCTAGCGAGCTTAGCTATCTTTTATTCTACGCCACGTCGCGACGGTCCAAGATCCAAAAGATTGGCTCATTTCTGGAAAAGAAGACGGCCAGCGATGTCTGGAGAGTTCGGATCGGGTACGTTCAACGTCTATGATAATAACCACCCATAGTTGTCGTTGTCTCCGTTTCTTTCTTCCGCATCTCTATTCGACGCTATTCTTGTCGCCTTTTTTTCTGCGTGGCTTTGTTGCCTTTTACTTGTTAAAGAGTGATAATCTTGTGCTAATGTCACCAAATGTGGTGTGTAGAAATGTTCAGGTCACCCTGCAGATTCTTGCTGCTCTCATCGAAAAGTCCCCCAAGGACCTACCACTGATCGCACCATGTGTGCTTCGTGTCCTCACTCTGGTCCTTGAATCCCACGACATCACCATGATCGAATCCTCCATCCCGACCTTCGACGCTTTCTGCGAAAACCACGACGCGTCATCCCTCTTCGCCGATCAAGATTATATCAGACAATACGAGTCCGTCGTCCGAGGCTATGCGAGCCTCGCCTCGCCCAGCTTCGTGCCCACCAAAGGCCCATCGAGCAAGCCCATGATGATGCGATGGCGGAATGCTGGGCTCGAAGCGATTAAGAGCATTGCATCCTCGGACGCACTTTCTTCCCTTGTCGGTCGCCAACTGAACGTTATTGTGCCGATTGTCTTGGAGAATCTTTGGAACGATAACGAGGATTTCCTCGAGACCCTACATCAACGGGTAGAAGCAGAAGAACGCGTCGATTCCGAGAAGCTCACCCGCCGCCGAATGAGCGTCGCAACTGTTCGGACCGCCGACACCACCGGCGAACCGAATCCTATCGCCTTGTCCGGAACCGCCTTCGACGTCGATAAGCTCGCGGAAGAGGATGTTTCTGTTCTGGCGATGCATTGTCTCAAGATGATTTTCATCGTGCCAAATCGACCCCAGGTCCAAAGTGCTACCCAGGCCCTCCTAGCTTTTATCGAAGAGAAACTCGGCCACGGCGAGCGTGTCCTGCGCAAGGATCCAAGGACCCACAAAGACTGCGGCTGGGCAATCACCATTTACAACCAGGTGGCTAGGTGGGCGCCGGTCCAAGATCGCTACATGATCTTGATCACGACCATGGATACCCTTGTCCGAACTCTTGTCCGGGACGAGAACCTGCCCGTGCACCTAGCCCTGACTGCCATGGTGGGATCGCTACTGCGATCCGATGTTAACCTTATTGGGCTGAGCGTCATGGACGTCCTCCTTCAGCTGATCCAGCAGATGAAGAAGCTTCTCTTATTGCCGCCCTTGACGATCGATACCGACGACGCTGGAGAAGGCGGAGAGCGGTCCCAATCACCCGCTGAACAGATTCGTTTAATCGAAGCCCAGAGGAGCGATCTCTTGGCGAGTATTGAGCACTGCATGGGCGACCTGGCTACACATGTCTATTACGCCGACCAGATTTCCGACATGGTCTCGACTATTCTCCAGCGGCTCAAGCCTAGTCGATCCGGGAGCACCAGCTCTTCGCCCCGCGCCGACCAAGACGACGAAGCCACCGATCTCGTTGACCGAATCTCACACGCGGAGGCATACTTTTCGTTTGGGACGGCCAAAATCGCCGCTTTAAGGGCGGTCAAATCTATTCTCCTCGTTGCGAACCCTCCCTCCAAATCGACACGGGATCGCTCGCTCACGAGGAACCGTGTACCTATTCAGGTGTGGGAGGGTACTCACTGGTTGTTGAGAGACCCCGATGGCGAAGTACGAAAGGCCTACGTCGACGCATTCTACACCTGGCTCGACCGCGAAACTACGAAAGCCGACATGAAAGTGCACGATGATGGCCGCTATCAGCGATCTGCTAAGGCTAACCGGGATCTCAATGGCAGCTCTATTGCTCGTCGGGCCGCGTCCTCAGCCTCCAATCACGACAAAAACATCAGGGCATCGGGCACCAGGTTTCTTCAGCTCCTGCACATCGCAGTTTACGACAACGCCCTGCAGCATCTCGACTATGATGCCGATTACGTCTTGTTGCATGTCCTACTTTTGAAACTAGTATTCAGCCTCGGCGTGAACGCCGTACGGTACGGCCTCCCGATGATCTACAGACTACAGGAAGACATCCAGGAGGCCGAGACACCGCTGCACAAAGTGCGCATTGGAAGTCTTGTACACGGATATTTCTGGATCCTTACTGAATGTTTCGATTTCGAAGCCTCCGTCGTTGGGCGTGCCATCATGAACGAGATTATCCGCCGCCGCAGCAAACATTTCTGGGTAGAGGGCATTACGATCCCTCCCCCTCCGGTCGAACTGGTAGGCACTCTGGGAGTCCCCAAGCCAGAGCCAAAGCTACCATTCAACGAAATTGAATGCGAGTCGCTCCTCCCTTTCGACGACCGACTCTCGCTAGTCGACTGCATTGCCGTGGGCTACCAGGAAATCGCAGTATCACCAGCAGCGAGCCCTGCTGCGTCCCCTGGAAGGACCTTTTCACAACCCGTTATGGCCTCGTCGATGACCTCGGGCACGATTGCGGTGACGACTACGGATTGTGATCTTCCCATCAACTATCGCGAGACCATGCTCGTGGAGTGGACGAGAGAACAGGCTGTCCTTGCCCTACAACCGGGGAGTAGGTCAGAGTCATTGAACGGATCCAGGGCAGGAACCACCGGGACAAGCAGAAACCGACTAGGTATTAACGGCAATGGATTGAACGGCTACCATACCTCGCCGTATGGAAGTCAACATAATCTTCGGCCAACTTCTGCTCAAACCGGCGGTGCTAACGGTGGCGGCCTGGCACCTCTTCATGTCCATAAAAAGGGAAGCATTCGTAACGGAATCTCGCCTTCGCCGTCAGCCTCAAGCCGAGGCTATATTGCTTCTGTCGACCAGTTGAAGCAAGTCCTAACGGGTCAGATTCAATATCCCATGCCTGGAACTGCGGGAGCTATGGACAGAGATACAGACAGCGCCGATAGTATGGCCAGCTATGATTATACTGCGTCCGAGCTCAGCACTAGTCCGGATGGGCAGCCCGCGCCTGTCGAGCCCGTCCCGAGCCTCCAGAGGACGCCTTCCAAGGGCAGAAGCACCGGGCCTCTTACATCAAATCCCACCCACGAAGCCGGACCTCTTATGGAGCACGTCCAGGAGGCAACGGCTACGCCTGAACCTGAGAACGTGCCACCTGTCCCACCTCTACCAACGCTCGCAACGCTTGTTACATCCAAAAGCGGGGACATTAACCTGGCGTCCGGACAGCTGGCACAACCTCAGGATGGAGCCAGGTCGCCTGTGCGCATGCTGAGCAGCCGCAGCGGCGACAGACCCCGGACGAGCAGGAGCACAGATCGCAGACTTCCCAGCCGAGGAGGCGAGCGGAACCTTAGCAGCCGTGGGGGTGATAGCTTCAGGGTAGGCTCGATAGGTGAGAGTCCCAGGTCGGGTGTTGACCTGAATGAGTTGTTGCGGGGCATTGACAGCCGAGGAGGTGAGGAGGGCCTGGGAAATCTCACCCGGCCGCCATATTAGATACCGATGGGCGTTGCCCGGTAGATTTACACCCGAAGCTCTCAACAGCCTAGGGACCCTGCGCGAACTTTTCTAATTCTAGGAGTTGGTTTCGGGAGGCGTCCTTGTTCCATTCATCACCATTTTTCTCTTTGTTGGTTTTTGTTGGTTTTTGCTACTTTTACTTTAACGTTCTTGGTTTTCCTGTCATTTCTTTCCTTTTTTTTTTGTTTCAGGGCGTCGGGAGATGGAGTAAGCTACAAAAATAACAAGACTCTCCCCAAGGCATGTCGGTACTCTTTTTTTCCCTTCTGCTTCTTCACGACCCCACCACGAACGGGGTTTGGTACAGCCAGCGTTTCACACTCATCTACGCTCACGTGTCTACCTTTTGTCATTCTTATAGCCTGGTCATCATGTCGCCGTGAGAGCCCGCGCTACTGTACCATTATTTGTTTTTCTTCTTTTTTATTCATGCATCTGCTTTGCGGCGCCCCGTCCCTCACTCGACGCCGAGGAGAGGACGGGGACAGGGATAATACACAAGCATGGTTTAGCGAGGTTCAGGGTTGGATGGTTCATGTTATTTTTGCTTCTTCCATTTGTAGGGTAGTGGTTGCAGTAGGGCCGACCAAAGAGCGAATTGCTGTATCAATGCAACTTTCGAGTCCTCTGGATGGATATGAACTGTATATTGACATCAATATTTCTCTCTCCATTGTCTTGGTGAACTTCATGAAGCCATTTTGATAGCATCGATACAATTGTATTTCGTATGTACAAGTTAGTTTGGAGATCGGGCCAATCAGGTGCTGCAATGAGACCCACTCTGAGCTTCTCTCCAAATGTCCTGCAGAAGCGGAATTTTTGCCCGGTTTCGAGTCGCAACATTCCTCTTAATATCTTGACGGGCCAGAATCAACCAACACCCCCGGCCCAATTCGAGAGAGAGAGAGAGAGAGAGAGAGATAACCTCTTTCCCCAAAAAATCAGGGCAAACAATGCAGTCCCTCACCCGCCTAGGGGGCCGCCTCCCTTCGCGCGTCCTCCCCACACGCCTCTCCACCATCCCGACGTCGATCGCTCTCTCTCGACCCTTCCACGCCATCAGCAACCGTGCAGCCGATGTCGCGCCGATAGTTGGGACGGGCCCGCCTCCGCAGGCTCCGATAAGCCAGGCGGAGGAGGCGTACGCGAGGGTTCGGAAGAGGAAGAGGCAGGCGGAGATGTTGAAGTTAGCGAAGGAGGCCAAGGCAGGGAAGGGGAAGGGGTTGAGTAAGAGGTTTTGGGACGAGGTTACTGTTCAGGAGGTTGACGGTATGTCTTTCCCTTCTTTCCCCCCCACCCCCCTTTTCTTCACTCTTTGCTAGTTTACCCCAACCGTTACTGGGCTGGGCAGGCTACAAAGTTACTAACATATTCCAATAGGAGCTCTCCAAGTCTTCCTCGACCAAAGACCCGTCCGCCACCCAACAACCAAGCAAATCATCCAAATCCCCCTAACAAAACCCCACCTCGCCACAGCCCTCGCCCTAGAATGGGACCTCCTCTCCTCCGTCCAAGACGCAACGCGCCAACACCTCATCCCCCTAACGGGACTCATCTGCCGCGCCCTCGACCTCTCCCTCGAAGACCAAAACGCCGGTAATACCACGAGCGCGAGCCGTTCGCAGATTGCGAAAATGGTGATGCGCTACCTCGACACGGACTCGGTGCTCTGCTGGGCGCCAGAGGGCGATGAGACGCAGCAGGATGCGCAGGGTAGGACGCTGCGCGAGTTGCAGCGCCATGCGGCGGAGGATATTGTGGGGTTCCTCGTTTCGAGGGTGTGGCCGGGTGTGACGATCGTTCCGGTCCTGGATGGGACGTCGATCGTGCCGAGGAGCCAGGATGAAGGGGCTAGGGCTGTTGTGGAGGGTTGGGTGGTTATACACATCCGACGCTGCCGACGAAGAGCGTAGTGTTGGCCTCCCGTGCGTCCTTTCCCGCATACCCTTAATCCGACTGTCTCGTAATACCTCCTCTTCGTCGTCCTCCACTCTCCTCCTGCCTCTCTTTGCTTCGCTACACCTTCCCCTCACACCACACTCCCCCCGTCTTCCCC
>SJVG01000948.1:0-14116 GCA_034774675.1 Scedosporium minutisporum
GACCCTGGACCCCACCCTACGCCCCGCCCCTAACCAGTTCTCCCGGTACTGAGGTAGCCGACGATAAAAGCATGCCTTCATGTCTTATATGATACTTCCCTTTCAAAGACTAAAATACGTTTTCATCATTTGCTCTCGTTTTCTTTTACCAGCTTTATTCTCGTACACGCAAGGCCTGTATCCCAAGATCCCGCTACAGCTGACGTGAATGACTCTGCGATGCTGGGTCTTTATGGAGCAGTGCCAAGTACTACTGAGAAGGACTCCCAAATCGACACTGCTGCGAAGGAAGATGCTAAGGGCGAAGGTAATATCAAGTGGGAAAGAATGGTTGTTCCGGGTGACGGCGTTAAGGAGGGGATGACGGTTCTGGAACCGATGTTAGCCCCAACGCCAAAGGACAAAAACATTATAAAGGAAGCCTGAGGCACCTCGTTTGATGACTAGGCTGACGTCAATCTTTCTACAAATATGCGGGAGGCCGGGTCATCTAGAGAGAGACAGGGATACATACGGACATCTTGCGTAGTCAACAACCTTACCCGTATAGGAATGGACAGATGTCGGATCTGTTGATCAATGGAAATAACATGTAAAATGGAGACCTCTGAATAGGGAGTTGTTAATTTGATCGAAGTGAAGCGACCTTCGATGTCGATAGGTGACAGCCTCGGAAGTTCCAATCCGGTCATAGAAGCGGACGGAGGATGGGGCTAGCAGTTCCTGGAGAGTCCAGCACTTGGAAAACCACAAGCAGCGACTCCAGGCAGCCTCATCCTCCTCCTCCCCTTCTCCGTCTGAGTGCTTCTTGATATAGTTTGTGATAGGAGGCAGGTCGCCGAGATAGACGAAAAGGTGCTCACAAAGACTCATCCAGGCGAAAGCTGAGTTCGCGGCCTCGCTCACCTCGGCAGTAGAGGGCTGGTCGACACAAAAAACTACTCTGTTGGAGGCGCTTTATTGTGCGACCTGCCTCCGTCGCCCGCCCTTCGAAATGCTTTACAGCGGTTTTTTAGGTATGCGAGGTGGCCACCCCCTCTTCTTCCCCCACCCCCCGGGGCTTTTTAATGCTCTCTTGCAGACACACCGAGAAACAGCAGATGTGGATGCCCTGGAGCCAGAGACGCCGGTAGACGGAAGCCTCGTGCTCCAGCGTTCTTCGTCCAGGTCCCCCTGCCTCTGGGTCCACGGGTCACCTTTCTACTGCGGCCTCTTCGGTGGGTACTTAGTGGGCGCCACTACGCCGCTCTTGGAACCATCCCTCAGTGGTTCGTTCGGCGGGTGCCGCCCAAAGTGCCACACAGTACATTCCTCAGCGGCTCCGCTCGAAGTCGATTCCGGCCAGTCCCCCGAGGCGAGGTCCACCATCGAGCAAGGGAATCCCCCTAAAGCAAAAAAAGCTGATTCTAGTCGTCCCCACGACATGTAAGTGGGCATATCTAAAATTGCCCCCGCCATAGCAATACGTCGGCGGTCATACGCATGCGAACCCGCTGCTTTCCTTTTGCGCCGCGCTCGGGGTCAGGCAGAACCCGGCCGGCTGCACGGAGCCGCACCTGTGCACAGTCATGCTGGCCGGGTTGCGCTGCTGTGGTGCGTACGACTGTTTTTTCTGGGGTCGCACTTCGCGGGCCAGCCGAGGGAGCTGGACAAGGTCGGGCTGGAAGTTGTGTTAGCATTCCGTACGGAGCAGGCGAGGTGGATGTGCGTCGGGGCGCACACAATCATCAGCACCATCATTGGCTGGATGGCGTACGGGAAGGGTTGCCGGAAGCGCATGGGTGGGCAACCATCGATCCGGTGGGCCGACGACGGGGAGGCGTTGTTCCACTTCAAGCGTACGGCATGCAAGCTAGTACGAAACGTTTTCGTATTGGACGGGCAGGTAATGCTTGTCACGGATCGCGATAAGATGAAAGCTATCCGGGACAACGGAAGAAAGGTGGCGCGATTTCTCCCGGACCGCATCGGGCAGCACCACAGCAAGGCTTCAGATGTGGCCAAAAACACCGCTAATGCGAGGAGCGACGTGTTGGTGGGAGCGACCTGAAGAGGGCGTCATTCCTCCGGTTATCAGATATAAACGTAGCAGGCGCGGATCTAACTGATGTTCCACAAGGGGCCGCAGGGAGGTGCGACTCAAAACAAGCCGCAACTGTCAGCCGCTGGGTGAATAAAGGGACGAGGGGACGATGCGATGTTAATTAAAAACAATTAAAAACAAAGGAATGGCAGGGAAGCTGGAGGAAACTTCTAGCTCGAGCATCTATAAGGGTTGGCCAGCTTGCAGGCATCAGCTTGGTTTGGCTGTTCTCGCAGGGGGGGCTTCTTGTTACACTTTAGTTTCCGACATCGGCACTCGAGACATGATGTTGTCATGGGCATGCGGTGGCGAATTGGTTTGTTCACAAGTCAGAGCCAACCCAACACTCCCTTTAAATTCCCCCCACTGCTCTGATGTTTTTGGCCGACTTGACCCGGAACAGTGCCTGGCGCGAATGTCCAAGCTGGTTAGGTACTCAAGTACCCCAGTCCCTCGTCAAAAACACCAGCAGCGGCAGGAAAAAAAACAGGGGGTGCGTGAAATAGGCCCCTCCAGCAGCAACACTAGTATAACACAGAACCACCACTCACGAGCCCAGGTTGGAAAGGCGGTAATCTTGTTGGTGTTGTGAACTTCCGAAGCCGGGAAGACGAGCAACGCACCAGTGACTAAGCTAGAGTGGAAAATATTGATCGATGGGAGGGAAAACGATGGAGATGTGAAATGGAGAGGAGGGTGCAGAACCAAGACACCAAACTGCCGGCGGCTGGGAGCCACCCCGCAATGGCCCAATGGTCCTCGGATGGTCACAATGGCCAGGCAGGACGTCGGGAAGTCAATGGTCAGTCGGAATCTGCATCGCGGGACTTCACTTTCAAAGAAAAGAAGAGAAATGTGAAGATGAAATAGGAATAGTATTAAGAAAGGAATAGTAAAAGAACGACTTCTATTACAGTAACACTCCGGCCGACAGACAGGAAACGACCAATTGCTCTCTCCTGCAATGCCGCCCTTCCTGCCCTTCTGTTTAAGAACTGTTACAAACACCACCAGTCTTGGCTGGCTCGGGTTGCGTTCGGCTGTTTGCGCCGTTGTTTTCATTTTGGGTGGCCCACCAACTGCGCTGATGCGTCAGAATTGAGGTGGGGTTCTAGCACAATCCCGCGCAGTCTAATCGCCGTAATAGCCAGTTCCCCCAGCTGGACAAGAGTGCAGGGTAGCAATTAATATGCAGGCTAACGCGGTTCATAACACCGCCAATCTCCACAAACTTAATTTTTACACACACCCTCTTCACTTCTAGCAGAACCTTTCTCCGACACCATTTAAGACACCCCCCTAAGTCTCTCAGACTAGGACCAAAATGGAGGCCGCTGCCAACCTGGGGGTCGCCTCACCGCTGGTGGGTGATGGCGAGTCAGCCGAGGGCTTGACATTGGTAGTTAAATCTAAGGACGGAACCAACATTATCCTTTCGCGGGGCCGTCGGGCAGTGTTCGGCGTCCCCGGCGGCGCGTTCCGACGCCTGGACTTTGTCATGAAATATGCCAAATTGAGCGATTTCAACGACTGGGTCTGCGGCAAACTGGGACCGAAGCCGCTGTTTCCCGAAGGCTGCGTCTATCTGCACGCAGAATATCGCCTTGAGCCGTTTCCCAAGCCGCTCGAGGACGTGTACGCGGCGTATAATTTCGCCCGTGTAAACGCTGCCGAGCTCGGGATCGACGCGAGCAAGATCACCGTCGCGGCCTTCAGCGCCGGCGGCTTCCAGGCCCTGGCGTTGTGCCTCCTGATGAAGGACCGGAAGGAGCCGCAGCCTCGTGGACTGCTGCTCGTCTACCCAGAGCTGGACTTGGAGACGGATTGGGAAGAGTTCGAGGGCGAAAGAGCGCCCCTGGAGAGACTGGAGGATGGCCGGAACATGCTCCTTGGAAATATCGCCGATGTCCCCATGCCCATGCAAAAGTACGTATGGCCGATGAAGCTGACATTTGGACCGCTGACCGAGAAACCCGAGTGGAGACTGATGCTTCTATCCATGCAATCTCTGGTATCCTTTCTCAATGATTTGAGGGACGATGGCACCCTGTCGCCCTTTGGTCTCGCAAGCTCACGGAGACAGAAGGAAGATGGGCCACCGTCCAACAGGAGCTTTTAGCTATTGTTGAAAGCTTAAAGAACTGGTACCACTACCTTGGAGGGGCACCTCCGTTTAAAGTTCTTACAGGTCATCAAGCATTACGTGGCGTGGTAGACGCCCCGGCAAGAGATCTCCGAGGAAGGCTGTCGCGATGGGTAACAGACCTCGCAGCCTTTGAGTTTGAAATAGAACATCGTCCTGGGAAGACGAATCCCGCGGACCCGTTGTCAAGAAGGGGAAAGAACCAGATCACCGAGGGGTCGTCAAAGAGTTGGCCGAAAAGCTCCAGTTGCCGTTGGACGGCGGAGAGCCAACTCGGATAAGTTATTTGGACTTGATCCCGACCCTTGGGAGGAAGAGGCAGAACCTGGTCAGGCAAGAAAAGAGAAATCGTCCGGAGCAAGTCAGACGTCGGCGGTCTCAGCTCAAGGTGCGTTTCGCCGGAGAGCAGAGGGAGACTGGCCGAAGTAGGTCTCTGGAAAAGCCCGTCCTGGCTGTGACAAGATCTGCAGGACGAGGGGAGACTGAACGGACTCTGATCTTTGATGAAGTCAGGCGTCGGGAGTATAGAGAGCCTCCTGTGGAGAAACGCCAGGCGAGAAAGGGTCGCACCCCCTCGCTCATTGAACCTATGCTACTGGAAGCTTTGGCCTGGGACAAGTTACCTCTCGGCGTGAGACCGGAGAAGCCGCGGGGCTGGAACGTACCCTGGTGAGTGACCTGACTGAGGAGTTCAGTCTGAAGGTCAAGGGTCTACAAGAAGTAGACCTGTACTGCAAGAAGGCTGCAGATCGGATCCGGAGTGCACCCGGAGACGATATTCCTTTCCATGAGAACAGCGGTCAGGCCGGCTCGTCATCCCCAATCAAGGGGCTCTGAGGGTAGAACTGTTAGAGAGGCACCATGATGACCCTCGCGCCGGTCACATGGGGATCTCTAGGGGGGGCGCAACGCCCGAGGCATAAGCCTTATGGCTTGCTCAAGTCGCTTCCTCTGCCGGAGCATCCATTCCAGGAAATCAGTTTGGATTTCATCACGGGGCTGCCGGAGAGTCAGACTTTGAGTGGAGAGACGGTGGACGCGATCCTTGTCATCGTGGATAGATACACGAAGGTTGCGCAGTTTATTGCCACCAAGAAGTCTCTGCGGGCTCCAGATTTAGCCCACGTCCTCTACGAAGAGGTTGAGTGCCGTTTCGAGACACCCACTGGTATCGTCAGTGATCGAGGCACCCTTTTTACAAGCAAGTTCTGGGCATAATTCTGCAAGGCAAGGGAGACCGCTCGGAGACTATCCACAGCTTGGCATCCGCAAACGGATGGCCAGACGGAGAGGATGAACCAAACCCTAGTCAAATATTTGAGGATAGCATGCTTCGAGGAAGCTGCAACCGAAAATTCTTGCGCGGAGGTCAGGCCGTCGTCATTACGAGACCTGATTTTAATGCTGGTGAGAGACCATGATGTTGGTTGCATGTGGGAGTTTACCCAGGAGCTTTCGAACTTGCGAGTATGGTGTCCTTGGGACGTGGTCTCAGCTCGAGGCTCATCTTGCCGTTAGGTGGTTGTGCTGGTTCAGCGAGAAATGAATTGCGATAAGAAATCGATGCGGTACATTAGGCTTACTTTTTGCACTGCCCAAAGATATCGACTGTGATAAGATGCTCCATCTACAAGGAACGATGCAGGGAGATTTGTGGCCTCCTGTTCAGCCAAGAGCTGTTGCTGGTCCTTCTCAATTGATGCCTCCAATTTTGGAGGTTAGAAATGATCGTCACATGTGGAATGTTTACAAGGAAAGAGAGGCCTAGCTTGGTTCCGTTTGTTTCCCAAACAATGGAATACAGGCTGGAATTGCTCTTTTTCACCCTCCACATGTTTGCTGCCCACTTCCCAGTTCATTCCATCATTTATAAGATGATTCACGTCGCCCTTCCTGCCCATCGTTGGCCACAACCATCCACATGTGATCCCTCCTCGTCTCCCATCTGTAAAAAGGATCCCACCCTCCTCTCAAACCCTCTCTCAAACCCTCCCCTCTTCTCATTCCACTAGGCCAAGCCTTCACTCTCAAAGATGCCTTTAGAAACCAGGAACACAATGCATTCAGCGACATCCTTATCCCGAGCACCTTTTGCTTCCTCAGTTATACCTTGCCTCACCTCAAGTCGGCAAAAGGGTTGCACCAGCCCTATGACCTGACTAGCACCGGATACTTTGCCTTCTATAGTTATTCGACCGGGCCAGGCATGTGCGCGTCTTATCCGCCATGTACCAAGAACGAAGGCCTCAATGAGCTGGGGTCCTCTTGGCGGTGCTCACTTCCCCCTGCGTTTCGTGTTTCTACCATCCAGGGTCATCTCGCCGATACTCGTCCCGCCCGTTCACGGAAGACGAAGAGAAAGCTATGGTTGCGGAGGAACGAAGTAAGTATTTCACCCATCAACCCAGCCTGGAATGTGCAAAACGCCGAAACACTGACGCATAAGAGGTAGAGGACGAAGCCTAAACTAACTACCATGAGGGGGGCGCACCGGCTGCGGGCTTGTGACTACTTACACCAATTATATTACAACAACATACTATATACACATCCGATGGGTGACCTGCCTGGGTAAGAGTTAGATCTCAACCCTCGACATCAAATATATTATAACTGAGTAGGGGGCCAACCGAGATTGAACGGGTAAGTTGAACACCTGATCCATTCCTCCTTCTGTATTACAACATGCCTGACGCTAACGTGGCAAACAGGTTCGTTGCCGGGCTGATACGCTTCGATTTCCCTCTTCTGGTAGGCTGTAAGCGAGCTGCTCGCAAGCTGAAGATCAAGGGGGAGGAGGAGGGTAGCTCCAGCTACGCCAACCGACTCACCAAATGCATACGCGACAATGCCTGCAGTGCCCTGCTGAGATCAGGGCATCCCGGGGATCGGCATTGCCCCTACTCCTCCACTGCGCCGGATCTAGCTGCGAACGACGCTGTCGAGCTAGTCGAAAGTACCCAGGGGGGATGTGTATTTCAATGAAAACTAGGCAAGGAGGACAAACCCGATTCGGTATCTCTTTATTCATTGACATCGACTCGAAATCCTCTATTCTCGTCGTCATCACATCTCACATGTTGCTTCAAGTCAACGATATTCGGATGGCTCGACCCCAGGAGCGACCCGTCAATCCGACGGAGCCCTGAACAGGTTCTTTGAGTATTATACACTAGGAGACCTTCTTTCCCTTGGAATTCAGCATGATATCCAATTGCCTAAACTCGCCTTAGTAGGAGATCAATCAGCTGGAAAATCAAGCCTCATGTCTGGTTAAATCTTCCTCGCAGCGGAGTGTTCCTCTTCATCACCCGGTACCACCGCAACCCCCATGGAGGACATGCTGAGCGCCCACGATCGATTATTAGAACAGCTTCCGCAGTTGTTTCTGTTTCGGTTGCCGGTATAGCGTGTTTGGCCGGGGTGGAAAGTGTCGGTGGATCGAGATGCAACATACAACCCTAACCTAAGGGATCCGAACTAGGTTATGCTAGAACAGCTAGAGCGCTCAGGTAATCTAGGTACGATTCTACATCGACTACCTGGACCTCCCAATGGCGCGAGCTCCCTCCTGTCCCGAATTCAGAATAAAACTGAATATGCACTCAACTAAAAACCCCCTCCGCCTCAGTCGCGCAGCAGACCTTGGGATTTACAATTACGAATTCTCGAAACCAGTAAACTGAAAGCCTAGTAGTCTACATACGTAGAGAACGGCAGCTCTCCTCCCTTGAGCACCTCTGGTTGGCCCGCTTTTGGAGCTCATCCGGGGCGGCCCATTGGAGCTTCCTTTCTCGATTCGGCTCGTGCAGAAGAACGTGATCCCTAGGGGGGGCAGATGGCAATGCATGGATGGTGGGATGCTATCTATTTCGGCGTACTTTCTAGTTTTTCACATCAATTACAAGCAAGTCACAGGTTTTCATTGCATAGATTTCAATACATTTAACTGCATATTTGTCCACGACGAATTATTCAGTCATGTCAAAAATTTACTGCCCTCTAATGAATGCAGCTAGCCCCAGTGGTTAAGCACGCGACTGGTCTCCGGGTCTTTTTCCATCGATGGTCGCCGATTACGCCGACTGAACCGCGCCGGTTCAATAGTCGGCTACAACACGTGACGTACCGCATACAGGCCAAAGCTTGGCATCTGATCGTAGACGGGAATTGCGGACGACGCTCACGATCGACAGGGCTACCTCCAGGGTTCCTGGCAAACCGTATACTTACAAAGTACTCCGTACAGCACTCGGAATTTAATTATCAGAGCAGGAGCAATGGCTCCAGCATCAATGTACCCGTCTCGCCCTGAGGCGCGTTCCGCGACGCGTCCTGATCCGCGCCACACACCCCGCAAGCTACATGCGCCCCGCCAGCCCCACCTCCAACAGGAACACCCTGCAAACACCCGCACTGGCGACGACATTTGTAGGCTTTGCTGAGCGAGCGTCAGCGAGTTGGCAACAAATTCACACTTCTCTCCTCAAATACGCCCATAAACTCTCGTCAAGGCGCTCCTGCCGAAGCCATCAATGGCGCACCCTGTTAAATACTATAGCGCCTCCAGAGCCCCCTCGGTGTCACTGCCATCAATAATAATTCCGCTCGTCTCTGCGCCTGATAGCTATTATCGCAGTTGAATATCAGTCTCAACCTCCCAACCAGCAGCCCACTATAGTTCCTGCTTTTGACCTACTGCATGAATCCTTGGAGCGCCTTCATTTGAAAACAGGGACTGCCAATATTTAAAAGCTTCCTCCTGGCTTTTAGTATGTATAGCTAACTTATATACATTAGCTCGACCCTGCAGAGCTCTGTCTCTTCTTCTTCAGAGGGCAATACTTGAATCCTTGTGCTCACATCCTCGTCTTCCCCCAACAGTATTCGGATGCTTGCGGGGCTGTTGTATTGTCGTGCATCCTCTCTGCAGCCTCCCCTTCCTTTCGGAGCACAAGGCCCGGCCGCCTCGCGCACAAATTTCTACTATCATAATATGATAATGCCACCTTGTCCCTTACATGGTTCACCCCGAATCTCGAGCACTAGTTTGGGTCTCGACCAACAAAATGTGAAGTGGGTTATAAAGAGGTCCGGGGTTCTTCGTACGACGATCGATCCGGTCGAAAGTAAACGAGTCAATCGAATTTTAATCTTCTTCATTACCTCTTCCATCTTTTCCCCTGTTATTTCCCCCTTTGCAAGCAAGAAGAGAAAGGCATGGGCGAGGCGAGCCCTCGGATCACCTACCCTGCCCTCGGCCGGCCAGGCGATTACCACTCTGCCGAACTCGAGCTTCAAAGCTTCAGACAACACGCTGGGCCCTCTATGGCCCCCCCCCAGGGCTTTCGTACGAACCAGATGAAGAGCTCTGAGTACGATTCCGGGCGGCCCGGTATATCTCGCCATTACGAATGTACAAACGTACGGATGGATCACGGTTTTCGCCCGACTCGAGTTCGAAGCTTCGGACAACAACCGGCTTGGCTTTCTATTGCCCGCCAGGGGCTTTCGTACAAACCAGATGAAGAACTCTGGCTCTGGTTCTGCTCCTTTCGAGGCCTTTACTCGATCTATTGCTCTCTTCGTCTTCTGGCCGGCACCATGGACCCGGCCGAGGGCAAGGATACGACGACAACCTGGGATCCGGAATCCGGAATCTCATCCGCCAGTGCGAAAGCCAGGATCAAGCACGATTCCGCGCGGCCCGGCATGTCTTTGTTACACAGCTTGTACGAGCGTACGTACGGATGGCTCACAGTCTCCGCCCGACTCGTATTCGAAGCTTCGGACAACTGACTTAACCCTCTAGTCCCCGGAGCCTTTTCATGGTTCCGGACGAGGACTCCAAGTACGGGTTCCGAACCGAGGCCAGTTGGCAGGCCTCCTCTAGCACGCCGCGGTGGCGGACGTGCGGCGGTAGAGATTATGAGGAGGTGTGGCCCTCAACCCTTCATCGACCTCTTGCCTTTTTCTTTTTTTTTTTTTTTTTATTCTTTCTTTCTCTCTCTCTCTCTCTCTCTCTCTTTTACTATTCTAACCTCCTTCGAACAAACCACTTCTTTACTTCTTAGCTTCTTTACTCCTTTCTCACTCCCCTATTACCTTCCGTACAAAATACCTATTTACTCTTTATTCTCCTTTTACCTCTTTACTTTGAGAAGTAATAAGTAATGCTTTATACAAAATACCTCTCTTCGCTCTTTATTCTCCTTTAACCTCTTTACATTAGGAAGTAACAAGGTAAATGGAGAATAGGGAAGGAGAGGAATGATGGTTAGTTTTTACTTTCAGCTAGTTGGTATGTGAACTATTGAAGAGGGTAGCTTTCAATAGCTTTCTTCATTCTTGTAATATAGGTATACTATGAGGTTTCTTTCTAATAACCCTGTAGTACTTAAATGTTAACATTCCAAGCCACAACTACCCTCCTACCTTATGGTACGTACATTATGTACGGATGCCTATTACTTATACCCTCATCTTACCTCCAACCTCCTCCCCTTTCTTATTTCTCTCGTACATCCATCCCCATTATAGCTCTTCCATAATCTTCCTTTTACCTCCTAGCCCTTCCTTACTCTTACCCTGCCCCTCCTCCTCCAAACCCAGTACCTCCCGCCGTCCTACCGCCGAGGCCCAACACCGCTGCGGCGGCTCGAGGCCAGCTGCTCGATGCCCTTGATTCCACCATCGTGGCCGCCCTTACGCCGCCGGTCCCGGGCGCGCGGGCCGTACCCTGCCGCCGATGTACCTAGCACTTCGGCCGGTGGAAGGCTCCTGAGCCTTTACCTTAGTGTATAACTATACCCGATCGTACGTTAGTCCTTCTTACCTGACCTCAACTTATTTACTATTTACTATCTTATTAACTATATTTTAGGAGCAACTGCAAAGTGTGCCTTATACTTGAGGGTTAATGGGCGTTGTATTCTCGTCTCCGGACAGCTGGAAGCTGATGTTATCCAGCTTAGTAACTTGATGCGGTAGACACCTTTTTTCTTTTCTTCCTCTTCTTTTTTTTTTTTTTTTTTTTTAATGTTCGGTCCGGGTTCGGAGCTCTATTGACATACAACCTCAGCCCGATCTGCATGAGGCGCAATTGAAGATCCGCCAGGAGCAGCTCGTGTCCGGGCCTGCACATGTAGATGAGCGACGAACTACTGCACTTGAAGGGATATAACAGGAGCTTCGCTACGCCACTCGGCTGTACGGGCATCACTTGCGATTCTTGGCCGCGCCTCCCCCGCCGCCTATCCAGGCGGTTCTAGCAGGAGGGCAGGGAGGAGGAGGTGGAGGCGGTAGTGGTGGAGGCGGTGACGGCGGAGGCGGTGGTGGTAGTAGAGGTAGTAGCGGAGCTGATCCGCTTATAATAGATAATAATAATATATAAATAAAAAATAATACCTCTTAACTTCCTCTTATTCTTCTTTACTTTATAGAGCCGCGCGACGAGGCTAATGTTTACACCGCACCCCAGTTCCTCTACGTAGGGCCCAGAACCTGTTTGGGTAGAAGTTGCCCTTCATAGGAAGGTATCCCCACAGTTGGCCAGACTCTGCAGACTGGTGTGAAATACATGCTGGACACATCATTAGGCAACTTTAACCGGCCCTCATTGATGGTTAGTAGGGAAATAGCGGGCATATATGATAGTCATCGCCGCGTTCTATCGTGCTGGTGTAGCGATGGGAGCCGCCCCGTTCATTTCGAGGATCCTGATCACTGGCCACATCACCTTCGTCTAAGCCGGATTACTTGGCCGAATAAGCGATTCACAGAAGGATACCGTAGAGATCGCGAATCCCGCACCATAATCGAGGCGCCCCAGAAGAGGCGAGAGCAGGAGACGCGGAAGGGACAAAGAGAGCCATTCCACTGTACCCCTTTGAAATAGACGATGATCTGCTCTTTTTTTTCGCGACGCAAACAGCAACCGCAAAACCAGCAATCAGATCGCGCATGACGACCACCAGCACTTTCGAAAAAAGCGGATGCTCGCCAGCTCGAATACAAGCGAGTGTCCGAATACTGCGACCCACCAGAACGATACCCAACGGCCAAACGGCGAGATGAAGAGCATCAGCCCATCCCGGCGACCGTACCGCACGATAGCGATGGATTTCATCACAGACATGCCTCCCGTACCAGCAGCGAAGAGTACTGGCCAATGGGAGAACAAGAAATCCTGTGTATTCAGCAAGAAGACTCTCTTGATCCCAGGAAGCAAGAGTGGAACGGCGAAGCAGTGGGCAATAGTCCTCTTGAAAACATTTCTGACGTCTACCGGAGAAAATCATTAGCGGCCGAGATGCTAAATTCACATCGGAAATTTGGGGAGAGGTGTTTAAGCTAGTTGGAGTAACACTCGCAACAGCCTTCGCCTATTCATGTATAGCCTACCGCGCCAGGTTGACTACCGCACGTCTAGAGAAGCTTCTCGCTAAGGTGGAACCTCTGATCAAGAAACGAGAGGCGGATCTCCTCACTGAAATCCTCTGCAGTAGAGAGGAAGCCTTAGCGTGGGAATTCTCTGAGATCGGACGAATCAAGCCAGAAGTCTCAATTCCTCACGAAGATTGGCAAGCACCGTCGATCCGCATCCCGCCCGCTATGCTTTGGCCAATTGTCTCTATCTTTCGTAGTTAGATTGGTTAGATTGTTAAAGTCGCTAGATTGTTGGCACAATCTAATGGCAAAACTAGATTGCAAGATCGCAATCAAAACGTCGGGGTGAAAGAGCAATAATGCATCATACTATTGGTGGGTAGGCTGTAAACTGCTGATGGATTGATGTTAGATTGGTTAGTTCGCTAACACCAGATTCGGCGAATACCGTGTTCTGGGCAAATTGAGCCAGAGTTCCCAATCAATCAAATCTAACACTAGACAATCGATGTCTGGGTGAACCAGAGGGACAAACACCTTCGCTTTTCTGCGTCCTTGGGCCAGGGCACGAAAGCGTTAATAAGGGCAAATTGATGGAAAAGAATAAAGAGTAAGGGAAAGTGAGCATCATAGATATGAGTGACACATACGAGACACAAATGTAGGAGCCAATCCCAAATATTGGTGTAGCCAAAATTGAGGGTGGGATTCCATGCCAAGAGCTTGGTACTGTAATATGTACGTTAGAGCGATACCGTGACAGTCGTCAGGGAACCCTAGCAGGGCAGGTCGCACGTTTCCAGGATCACCCAATAACTTCCCCCGGAAGGAATTTCCTGCGAAGCTCTTCGCAGTAGGATGCTCCCCTTTTACTATAGGAACTTGCTAGAAGCAAACCCGCTGCTTTTCGTACCGGCAGCGTTAACAACCTGGGGCCTTGAGGCTTAACGTCGAAAAATGGGTGCTATATAGCTGTGAGCGATATAATTCTTAAAAGTAGATATGGCAAAAGGCTTACGTTCAGATTAGGAAGAATGCCACTTCTGGTTATCTGAAAGAAGTCTCGAAAGCGAAATGACTGAGTTGCAAGGTTCGGATATTTGATCGCGGTTGCAACAGCTGTAGCCCAATATAATGAGGATGGGGTTGTGTGGTGTGCTCGAGACGTGAACCCGAAGTCTAGAACTTAACCGGTGTTAAAAGTTGAACGCTATTCTTGAGGGGCTTCCTTTACTCACCTAGTTTGACAATGCCATTGAAGGATATCATTATACGGTCGAGGTAGAATGGTGACGATATTCCGAGGAGAAAGTGTATCGGACTGACTACCTGAGGCGTGGCGGTTAGTGTCGATGACTAATTGGAGGTGTCACGTTGGGGCCCAATAGGCGCACGGGTACCCGTGCGTATAAAATTTCACGGGACCCGTGCGGATTATGTAAGCCTTCCTCTTTGGGCTGCGACCTAGGTCATAGAACCCATTTAGGCAAGCTTCCGCTGCC
>SJVG01000949.1:0-14081 GCA_034774675.1 Scedosporium minutisporum
TGGTAAATGATTTGGAAGAAGAAATCATATCTGATGGAAACAGTGATAGCGAAAGTACTAGTTCAATAGCTTCTTGTATTGAAGTAAGAAGAACTGTGGTGGTAATAGATGATTGAAGATGGTGGGTGGTGATTTGGGATGGTGAAATTTTGGGTGTCAGAAAGTGGGGGGTGTCAGAGAGGGGGGTGTTTGACTTACTTCGTAACTCTCCCGTTTAACTTCCTTTTTAGCCTGTCGCGATGGAACTCATCCCGAAGAGGCAACTGGCCAGCTGGGTGACATGTAAGGGGTCTTGTACAATTACTTCTTATATTGAATCGTTCCTGCCAGATTGAATACCGAGTCTAGCAACACATCGTCCAATTCAGACCACCAGCCCAGTAGACAGAATAAAGAGCGATTTTTTCTCTTTTTTTTCTCCTTTGGGGGAGAATGAGTCTCCCCTGCCCGCCGGGGTAGTATCCTCCGGCCCGAAATCCTCGGCGTCCCGAAGCAGTAGATAGTGAGAGAAGCATTAAGGGCGTCCGTCAGCCAAGAATACCCCTAGGTCCCACTCCAGAAGTCACGCGGTAGCATCCCTCCTACAAAACGGTCCCGCCACATGTGGAGTGTGGCTCGTGCATGTATCTTTGTGGCTGACAAGTTGTCAAGGCTCACCGCCTATCAATTTCTGCCCCACTACGCGCATGGGTACATTTCGCTGGTGCATGATCATGTTAACACGAAGAATACATGAATAATTGTTAAGGAAATAAGCGGCTCTACTTCCCACTCTCCAACCACAAACTCCAACACTGGTCAATCAAGGGCAGAAAAAAAAATCGAATTGAGAAAGCTTCACCTTCTCAAAAATCCGGACCGAAAATTTCCAGCACCTCGACGACGCTCGCTCCACGTCGAACCTCGAGTCCGCGATCAATTCGACTTTCAGATTCCGGTAATAATATTTGATTTTTCTTTCTCTTGAGGTACGGATTGCTATTCCCGATTGTATCGAAACCTCTCGTTCCTGTCTCGTGCCCTCGATTTTTTTTCTTCATTTTTCTTTTCCCTTTCTTTTTCCTCGACCTTGGATCGCGCTGTTACTGACCTTGTACGTCCGGGAAAACAGTCGCGAGATATATACAGCCTACGAGCCGAATCGAAAATATGACGATGGATATTGTGAAGGCGGGTGCCGACGAGGAGGACGAGCAGATCATCAAGCCCCAGGCTTCCACGCCTGCCCTTGACACGAGCGATTGGCCTCTTCTTCTTAAGAACTACAGCAAATGTACGTCTCTCGACTTGAAAAACAAAATTCGCGGGATCCCGTGGACTTGGTGGCATATTTGAATTTAGTTGCGGTCAAGGGGAATTCTAGACGATTTGGTGGACTTGGGGCTAATCTCGAGGTTTTCCAGTCCTTATCCGAACCGGACACTTCACGCCGATCCCCCACGGCTGCGCGCCGCATAAGCGAGACCTCAAGTCGTATATCCAGAGCGGTGTTATCAACTAGCCATCGAACCCTTCGTCTCACGAGGTCGTGTCGTGGATCAAGCGCATCCTAAGGTTAGTTGGAGACATGAGAAGCCGATCGCATGGTGCACGTGCGGAACAGACGAGGGCTAACATGGATACAGATGCGGCAAGACTGGTCACTCCGGAACTATATGACTTTATCCCCCAAGAAAAATTGGTAATGTCTATTTTTACTGATTTTTGATCTAGTTGGACCCCAAAGTTACTGGTTGCTTGATCGTCTGGTAGGTTCCAATCCCCAACCGCTACCGTCGAACATGACGATGCTAACAGACTTCCAGCGTCGACTGCGCCACTCGATTAGTCAAGTCCTAGCAGGGTGCTGGTAAGGAGTACGTCTGCGTTATCCGACTCCACAATAGGATTCTTGGCGGCCAGCCCCAGCTCGCCCGCGCCCTCGAGACCTTAACCGGTGCCCTATTCCAGAGGCCTCCCTTGATCTCTGCTATCAAGCGCTAGCTCTGTATCCGAACCATCCACAATATCAACCTCATCGAATTCGACAATGAACATGGTCTCAGCGTCTTTAGTGTCTCTTGCGAAGGTAAATAATCGTTTATCTATATCCTGCGTTTGCGCTTGCTGTGATAGCTAACTTGTATGACAGCCGGTACTTATATCCGAACCCTCTGCGTCTACATCGGTCTTCTCCTCGGTGTCGGCGCGCACATGCAGGAGCTCCGCCGTGTGCGATCCGGTGCCATGGGCAAGTCCAAGAACATGGTGACCCTCCACGACGTTCTCGACATGCAGTGGCTCTACGACAACACGAGGGACGAGTCCTACCTCCGCAGGGTCATTATACCTCTCAAGACCCTTCTTTGCATATACAAGAGGCTGGTTGTTAAAGACAGCGTGGTCAATGCTGTCTGCTACAGTGCTAAGCTTATGCTTCCTGGATGTGAGTTTGATTCATGTTTCTTCTAAATGTGAAATGGCCATATATTCTAACAATTTGCGATAGTGTTGCAATACGAGGATAGCATCGAGCACCATGAGGAGGTTATTCTCATAACTACTAAAGGAGAGGCTATCTGCCTCAGTATCGCCCAAATGGTATTTACCCACTCTAACACAGATCCCCCAGATTAACGTAGCAAAAAAATAACTAACATCCCAAACCTAGTCTACCCTCGAAATGTCCACCTGCGACCACGGCGTCGTCGCCAAGGTCAAGCGAAACATCATGGAGCGCGACCTCTACCCCCGCTGCTGGGGTCTCGGCCCCACCGCCCTCGAGAAGAAGAAGCTCAAGGCCGACAGCAAGCTCGACAAGTACGGCCGGATAACCGAAAACACACCCGCCAAGTGGAAGTCCGACTACAAGGACTATAGCGCCGCTCCCAGTGAAGCTCCTACTGTTACCCCTGCCACCCCTGCCACCCCTTCCGCCGCCGTAGAGGCGACCCCCAAGGCCATCGAGGCAACCCCTGCGGCTGCGGAGGAACCCGCAGCGGACGAGGGCGATTCTAAGAAGAGGAAGAAGGATGAGGAGACGCCCAAGGAGAGGGCTGAGAGGAAGCGAAGGAAGGCAGAGAAGAAGGCTGCTAAGGAGGCGAAGAAGGCTTCGAAGGGGAAGAAGGATGATAGCGACTAAGCCTAGGGGTTAGTACTTTTCCCCCTTTCTTCCTTTCCCTACTATGTCTAGAGAAAGAACGAGTTTATTAAGCTTTAGAGAAGGGAGAGGGGAGGTATGAGAGCGGAGAGTATAGAATTGTAGTCTTATTATAACCATACATTGGGCTTGTGTTTCTCGGTGTACTAGGTGTTTGGTTTTCTTCATTGATTTATTATTTCTTTTCCCATTTGCCCAGCCCAGATCCCTTAGATAGGAATCTTCAGCGGAAAAAAAAAAGTTTAAAATTGTAGCCCAAAGGGCTGTCCAAAGCGGCGGGACACCTGAGCATGTCTTTAGACTGTGAGGCTACCATATAAGCGGGAGGTACAATGAGTAGGTCACAACTTATACTGGACCGGATAATGGAACAGAGGAAATACTCACCACTCCCTTGTACAATTCGACCATCCCCCGAGCACGGTATGCGGCATCTGGAGTGGTTTGTCGACAAGATCACCTTACGCGCTGTTTTCCCTTGCTCAGTCATGCAGTAGGTCTCATCTTCCGTACCGGAATTAGTGAGGCTACTAAGGGGGGATGCTATTCACCCAGCCGACTATTCACGGTGTTAGTGACCAAATATCTACCCTATGGCTATGTGAAATGGCGGCGTAGTCTCCCCTTGGGCTGAGGATGGGATAGGCAGGGATAGAGCTGTCTTTCACTAGGACCCAGCTCGCTCCACTTTTGATGTCCTAGATCCTAACCTCACAGTCTTCTGATACCGATATCATCTGTTCGCCGTCCTCAGTAAACTTGGCTGCGACAAGAGCGCTATTTCCCTCGAACGTTCGTACGTACAAAATCGAATCCTCCTTCTCATTCCGTCCCCATACCGCAATCACCCCAAGGCCAGTAGCACAAAGGAATTTTAAACCACTTAGTAAAACATCCACCGAACATATCCCTTGCTGGGGACTAGTCGCCATACTGAAGAAGGCTGGCGAGCCTATAAAGTCATCCACCAAGGTAACTTCTTTATAGGACCCAGCGATTAAATATTAAATATTCGGTAAAATAGCTAGAGAATTATACTTAGCCAGGCTGCTTAGGATTACCTAAAGAAGTTTATATTGCTTTATATCTCAGAATACAATAGTACCTTTAAGAGAAAGTAAGGTAAGGCTATCCTTGCCAGGGATAATAATATCAATAAGGGTGCCTCTATGTTACGATCCTAACACTATGGGGCTTGGTTGGTCAACGGGACACCGTGGGTGTCAGGGTCGAGGGGGCCTGTTTGAGGTAGAGTAAGGCAGTCAAGCAGTGACACTAGGGGTGGAATTGGTGAGAGCGCGTATTCAAGTGTAGGGTGCAGTTGCGTCTTGAATTGACTACTGAAGAGCCTGGAAGAACACACTAGATACAGGAGACTATAGTAGTTTATATAGACCATTCCTCCATCCATCTTCAGTACGTGGATCGTTCGCTAGACGACCGGTCGGTCGCACAGAGTGCGTCCTTTCATTCTCTCGCCAGTCGTCCGGTCGTACGCTTCCAAAGCGAGCGTCCTGTCGCTCTGATGAGGAGCGACCACGTGACCCGTGTCTTAATCCTGCCGCCCTTCACCGCCTTTCCTGCGGCCTATGTCGCGGCCAGGTCGTGACACTCTATACATAAGAGTATATAAAACCTCTTCAGTCCTAAGATCATAAACCTAAACGAAACCATAGCAGTTTATCAGTCACATCCTAGAAACACAAGGGAAAATAAACCTCGATTCTATCAGCTCTACCAAGGGCTAGGAATTTACTGTCAGGACTAAAGCAAATGCATTTAATAAGGCTAGTGATTCCACCTAAAATGTAAACTAAGTATTTTAAGTAGGTAGTATAAACTAAAATAAAGTCATCCTTTACTAGGGCGATATATTTGCTGTTATAGCTAAAGTATGCGAGGTATATTATATTATTCCGTCTAAGTGAAAAGATAATTTGAGGCGAAAAGTTAGGGAAGGGAGCCTCGGTAGTGTAACTAGGGTTAGAATTTGTATCTTTCTACTAATCTATAAACAGCGAGGAGGTTTGATGTCTTCCTATATCCTGGCTGGGCATCTCTTACACAACTTCAGCCTAGGTAGTTGAGGGCAAGTGTACCCCTTAGAATATAAGAGAAAAGTTGCTAACATAACATAACTTCTTTCAATGAAAACCCTATTCATGATATTTGCTGAAGTGGTTAGCTAGCGCCTGGGGAGTCGAGAAAGGTGTCACGGCCACACATGGCCAGGAAAGAAGGCCGGGCGGTCAAGATCGGCAGAAAAGGGTAAACTACGGAAGTACGCCAGATCACGGGAACACCGGATCACCCGTACTCACGGTGATCCGGGGGTGATCCGGATCGCATAGGATCACGATGAGCCAAGGTGATCCAGGGAGAGCTTGGAAGGAAAACGTCTATATAAACTACAATCTCCACCATGTATCTAGTTTGTCTTTCTAGGCTCTCCAGTAGTCAATTCAAGTACAACTACACCCTTACACTTGAATACGCACTCCATACCTACATCTTGTGAATACTGATCGACTGCCTCACTTAACCCACAACAGGCCCCTACGACCTCACACCTTCTGTATTCCATTGATCAACCAGACCCCAGTGTTAGGATCGTAACAGGCAAGACATACTAAAATAACACTCTTACTAGACCCTGCCAAACTATACAGCTAGATAGATCGAACCTCGCCCTTATCATAAAGCTAAGAGGCTACTTTGTTATACTTTAGTACCTAGCTACAAGTTTCTTAGAAATTAAAAGCCTCGAGAAGCCCTTCTCATATGTTACGATCCTAACACTATGGGGCTTGGTTGGTCAGTGGGGCACCGTGGGTGTCAGGGTCGAAGGGGGCCTGTTTGAGGTAGAGTAAGGCAGTCAAGCAGTGACACTAGGGGTCGTATTGGTGAGAGTGCGTATTCAAGTGTAGGGTGCGGTTGCGTCTTGAATTGACTACTGAAGAGTCTGAAGGAACAAACTAGATACAGGGAATCCATCGTAGCTTATATAGAAGTTCCTTCCATCCGTCTTCAGCGTGGACCGATCTCCTTCGTGCTCGGTCCTTGGCCTGGGACCGTGACGGACCGACCGATGGTCCTGTCGGTCCTTGGTGGACCGGCGGGACCGCCCCTCGGTCCTTTCGGTCCCTACCTTACTGGCCCGTATTCTACCGGGGTTGTTCCTTTTCTGCCACGCCCGACCGCCTTGGTCCTTTAAATGGTCGGCTCGTGACATCATAAGGTTTCTTAGTTAGAATCATCTATTTAGAGTCGCACAAGAACAGCTTAGTATTACTTATTAGTCTCTAATTTTTCCTTCTATTCAATCCTCTCCAGGTTTTCAAGCCTATCAGACTCGAGTTTGTCCAAGACTGATTAGGTATTAGCAACGTTCAAGGCTATTACTTCCTTATCGACAAAGTTAGTATAATACTTTAGGTCATCTAGCAGACTCTTAAAGCACCTATCAAACCAGCCCTAAGTTGTTAGGAAGAACGTTCTCCATCCTATATTTTATCGATATCAGCATCCAGGTAGCTATTACACTCAATTATTAGAATAAATAAGAGGTAACTATACTATTGAGGGTAACGAACTTATAAGTACATTTATAAAGCTAGAGAATGTCAGTATAGAAGACTACTAGAATCCATTAAAATCTATAGTTGTATATAAAGATAGTTCCTAGTAGTTTAAACCTGCTAAGTAATTCGCCGATTCTTGCATACGACTTGATCAGGATTTCGAACGCTTCGATATAATCCGACGCAATCTAGTAGTTAGTTAGGATAGTTTTAATATTAGGCAAGGTAAGGATGAAATAGAGAAGAGACAATCTAAAGACGAAGAAGGGGAAAGAAGGTAGATAGAGAAAAGGAGATAAAAGTAAGCAAGGAAGGGATGAGGGGGAAACAACAAATAATAGAAGGAAGGAAAAGTCTAGAAGATGGAATAATAGAAGGATTAATTAAATCGAGGAAGATAATATAAGAGGTACAATGTTGACTTGACAACAGCGGGCGATATCACTAGAAACAGACACTGAAAGGGATCAATTAATAGTATACTTTTAAAATCAGTACAACTGGCGCCCATATCCAAGGCAGGTATGGAGTGCCTTGACACAAAACTTCAACAGCTTTCCCATAGTGTGCTAAGCCCTTCAGGAAAGGCTCCAAACAATACATATTTCGAAGAAGTCCCCTCGAGCCGAGTTCGTTCTCTATTCTCCGGCATTCTTCTCGTACGTCGTTAATCGTCGTGTTGCGGAATCGGCGAGCATCAGATACGTTGACAATAGACTCAAAGTCTCTATATGCTTTTCAAATAACTTTGCTTGCATCTGCGGAAGGCGGACGGGCCAGTGCGAGGGACATCTTGTCCGGGACGAACCGAGCTTTGTCTAGGAGTGGATGGCCGTGATATCGGGGACTGGTCCTGGTCCTCAGGGATAGTGCAATAAAAGTGAATATGAGGTTGAGAAATAGATGATAGTAAATGGGTTCAACGCCCGAGGTCAGTGGGAAGGGAAGACTGGGATGAGCAGCGAGCAACGAAAGATGAGGCAGCCTGGTCAGCCTGGTCAGCCAAGCGGTTCGCCTAACGCCTTTGGCCTCTCCAATGAGCTTTGCTAAACCCTTACAGCAGAATCTTCTCCAATTCCATCATGCCACAGAATAACGACGAATTGCAGGTGGCCTGGTGTGGCCGTCTTTTTATTGGACGACGCGCGAAGGTGCTTCGCGTCGTAGTTTCCGGTCGAGCCGGGCTTAGAATGCACGGACTTGTAGCACATATCGGGGTGTGATTCGTCTGCAAGCTGAAGTGGAAGTCTCTTGATTCGTGGGGCGTTCTGTTGGAATGATTGTGATCTCTCTGCTATAAGTTGGACCCCCCCCTTGCTGACACCCACCACTTTCTGACACCCCTTTTGTTACGATCCTAACACTGGGGTCTGGTTGATCAATGGAATACAGAAGGTGTGAGGGTCGTAGGGGCCTGTTATGGGTTAAGTGAGGCAGTTGATCAGTATTCACAAGATGTAGGTATGAGGTGCGTATTCAAGTGTAGGGGTGTAGTTGTACTTGAATTGACTACTGAAGAGTCTGGAAGAACGTACTAGCTATCTAGCGGATTCCATAGTTTATATAGGCGTAGTCCTTCCATCTCTTCTTTCAGAGTCGCCAATGCCCTGGGCGATTCCTCCTACCCCGGTCCTACATCTCTCGACGCGAATTCCAGGGCATTGACCCTTTTTCCACTTCCATCGGGCGAATTACCAACACTCCCATGCATGATCCTTGTTGGAGGAGCTTGTCGTGCAATGTGGCCGGGAAATGACGGATGCCGCGGCATGAACGAAAGCGGCGACTTCGCATAGGGGCAAACCGAGCTCCCAACCGATGTTGTTGTTGTCGCTCTTCTTGTCGCACTTCTCGTTGACGGCGATCTCAATTGCTCCTCCCCGCCTTTCTTCTGATGCCTGTCAACTTGTCTTGATCTGTGGAATGCCTCTGCAGTCGGAATTCGTACAAGATTGCAAAGGCGCTCGGGATGCAGAGAGGCGGGCAAAAGAGAAGGGGGGGTAGGGAATGAATAGGGAAAGCGGGGTCAAGAATGCGGTATGGCAATGGTGTCATTCATGTTGGTGTTGGGCTTGGCCTTTCGGGAAATGCGGGTTTCGAGCATCATGGGGCCTTGGCTCGAGGGGTGACGAAGTCTGGACTATACATGAATTCATGGGCGTTGGGGGAGATACACGACTGTCGGCGCAAACAGGCAGCAGAGTCTTGGTCGTGAAGGTAATTGCTAGCAGACATCTCAATATATAACGTCTCAAGTCCCTCGGTTTCCCTCGCTCTCTCTTCCACACTTTCTCTCCCACATTCTCTTTCCCACCTCTCTCTTGAACAACCATCCATTCCCGCTTCTCTGCCAGCTCTTGTTCACGTGAGTATTCGAAGTTGCAATGGCGGCAGCAGTTACTACCAAGGCACATGCCCTTGTTCCTCCAATGTCTTCGCGTCTGGAAAGACCAGCTCACCAAAGCCGAGGACCCCCAGAATCCCATGCAGGTAGGCGAGGGTTAGTCCGCGACGACCCTATCCCAGTCTTTTCAGAGAGCGAAGGTATGGACTCGGATGATGCGCAATCCGATACCGACTTGCCCCCAGTTCGTGAACTACTGGCTAGGGGTAAGACCAAAGACCAGGGCAAGAGTGATAGCCAAAATAGGCTCGGTAAGCTAAGTAGGTTAATTCCCACCTCAACCCGGCATCCTATGCTAATTGGCTGTCTTCAGGGCCTCGGATAGATCGCCAAGCAATACCATGGGGGGTCTCTTCAGACAGCGAAGGTATGGACTCGGATGACGCGCAATCCGACACCGACTTGCCCTCACGTAATGAAATACGGGCTGGTAGCAAGACCCAAGGCCAGGGCAAGAGTGATAGCCAAGATAGGTTCGGTAAGCCAGGTAGGTCAATTCCCATCTCGACCCGGCATCCTATGCTCATTGGCCATCTTCAGGGCCTCGAATACATCGCCGAGCATCACCACGGGAGGTCTCTTCGGGCAGCGAGGAGATGGATTTGGGTGACTCGGAGTCCGACGCCAGTTCGACACCATCAGATGACGAAAATGAAGGTTTGGATGACTCGCAGTCTACGGCTGACTTGCCTTCAACCGATAAAATCGCTTCTGGTAAGGACAGCCAAGACTCTAGTGACATCACATCTGCCCCACTACCACACCTATTAACATTCCAGTACTAGAGAGCCAAGCACCTTCCCTCCTCTGCGAACCCCCCACACCGAGCACTATTACCGAAGTATCTGTGCAAGCCAGCTCCTCAGGGGACTCCGGGTCACAACAGGTCCCATCTCCGCCCGACCTCGATCTGCCGCCTGATCCCTCCCCAACCTCTCTACCCTGCCCAGATACCCGACCCCCCGAAGAACAAGCCACCGAGAACGAGAAAGACGCTCGCGCTACAACCGAAGAGGTGGCGGTTGTCCCGAAATGCGCTGATACTCTCTATCGCGGCGAGGGCGAAGGCGAGAATGGGGCCAGTTTACATACTCCCAGACCTCTTGAAGATGCCAGTAATAGCAGCGATGATGAACTGCCTCCGATACCTGAGGAAGAAGACGATGAAGACGACGAGGACTACAATCCAATGCGGGACAATCCAGTGCGGCGATCGCCCAAGCGATACAAGATGCCTACACCTTCGTCACATGGAATTTCTGGAGAGGAGGATAGCGAGAGTGAGATGGAACCACCTTCACGGCCATCTAAGCGTCGAAAGGTATTACCAGTCTCTCGTCTTATATCCCCCCGAGCCAACACAAGCCCGAAGGCTAAGCCCACTGCTAGATACGCAACATCTGATGACCCGTCGGACACGGACAGGGGCGCACGTCCACAGGCGAAGTACGAAGAGTGGCCGCTCCAGGACGTGATTCTGAAGCGCATAACTCAAGACCACAGGACGGTTTTTCAATTGCAATTCGAGTGGGATTCACTTGTTGGACATGGGGGACCGGCTTGTGACCACAAATATGTTGGCAAAAGTAAGGCATACAAAGCGAAGGCGCTCGGGCGCTCGGGGAAGGGAAGTAACTTTACGCGGGAAGAGGATGCGCTACTTGCTGATCTCAAGAGGGATGATCGTCGCCTCAGTTGGCATGAGATACACAAACAATTCACTAGCAAGTTTCCAGGGCGGAGTCGTGGCGCTCTGCAGGTGCGTTACTCTACAAAGCTCAAGGGCGGTTGAGTCTTGGAAATGGGGTTATGCGGCCGAAGCTCTCTAGTAAGCTTTCTTTGATTCATGTAAAGCTGCGAGTTGTCAATCGTTTTGTTTTATTTCAACACGGGTAATGTGCAACATGACGGCAGGCGAGCCGCGCGGCGCTGGCGAAAATTTAGATACAGTGTTAGGGCTGTCCAAGCAAGCTGCCCACACCTCCAGCTGTGACCTACGTCATACACTCCTGCCGGCGCTCCATGACCCATTGATCTGCCTCAGGGGGGAACAGATACTACACCATTGCCGCTCCCATACCGATTATGGAATCCCACATCGTAAACCATAAGAGTTGAGATGAGAACAATTTGAAGTTGGTCGTCACAATTGATCACAGTCCTTGTCCAGCTGAATGTTTACGTAATCATGGAGCGAGGTGCAGTTGTCCAATGTCCCATGTCCTGGCAGCCGTTGCCTGGTGGACAAATTGAAGGGAGCTCAGGACGTGTCTAGTCAACGCGTCAATCCACTGAGCTGTCCACTGCTGGGGTTCTCAAAGGCGTGGCCTCCTTAGCCTTAGCGCACCCAACAATATTCAACCCCTTTCAGCTCGTTTCCTCATATTAGAAACAGTCGTCCCATCGAACCCTCAACTCACGCACCGTCTGGAAGAAGCCTCGCACAAGATGGGCCGACCAACTTCGCCAAGCGACGAAGGATCCATCGTATCTATCAGATATATTACTGATTGTGACCTTTCGATAGACAAACAGGTCATAACAAATCCACAACACGCTCCCTCTACTTGCTCGTCGGAGGGCGGCACCTCTAATGAGGGCTCCTTTATTTCGAGCTCGAATGAGGATGAAGATGAGGATGATGAAGATGATGAAGATGATGAAGATGATGACGACGAGGACGACGAGGACGACGAGGACGACGAGGACGACGAGGGCGACGACGATGATTCTGATCCTGGCCAATTGGAACAGCCTCCTCGTATACCGCAAGAACCGGTCGATACTGAGTTTGACAATGAGAAGCTATTTACCAAAGAAGAATTTCACGCAGTGTTTTCTAGAAGCTACGCGCGATGGAAGGCTGCCCTCAAAGCTGCGAAATCAATGCGTCCAGGCCAGTTCCCGGACCACGTTTATGACCTGAGGGCTCTGCTCTTTCGGATTCCCGCCATTCCCGATGAGATTCCTAACAATATGAAGACGTTGGAGGGCCATTCTACTTGGAAATCCTCAGATATCACCTGCCCCCTAGAAACCATCACTGAAGCACCTCACCGTTTCGCGTTCCGGCGTCGTAAGCCCCTTCGGTTTGCTGTATCGACATCTGCCAACTTCCGGGTTTGGGATGGTACGCCGAATAATGGAATAGCTTTGCTAATATTGGCTTGGGCGTATATCCTGAATGCAAATCTATTGGAGCGGCAGGGCCTGGAGATCCAAGCGGTTCCCTTCCAGTCCGAGGACGCAAACCTAGCTTCGCCCTACACCTCCATGACAACCCTTAACCTCTCTTATGCAGACCAGCGAGAACTTGCTTGGTGGAGAGCCATCACAAAGTCCGATGCGACGTTTCAAGCTGCGGGCGAGCAGTTTTATCCTCGATGGTCTGTTTGCATCGAGGACATGGGGCGAATCCAGATCATTGGTAAATGGGATGGCATGGAGATGGGGGATGACGATCTCAGTCTGCCAAGCTCCCGAGAAGCCGCAGTCTACCTAGCCAGGCTCTGTGCTGCCTATAACCTGGGTAATCAGTGCTCCGCTGCCTTGGCAGCCGTTCTATGTTTCCCTCTTCATACTATCATGAAGCCCCCAAAACCCCGGTTCACGTCTAATGATACCACCTACCTCGACCCCTCCGAGACCCGAGATCCGCCACCTGATTTCAAACATTTGAGCTACTACCTGACTCTCGGAATGTCTCGCTTTACCTTAGCGACGACTCTTAATAGCAGTTTCTGGGAACCTGACGTGCCATGCACGCTCGCCGGAGCCGCTGTGAGACCTATTCGGCTCATAATCACCCCGGAAATACAGTCCGAGCAACATGAGCTCTTAGTGAAGATCCTCTCGTTCACTAGAGCTGCCCCATTATGGCTTGGGACAATGATTTGTGGCAATTACCCCTGGATGTCTGCTACTCTTGATAATTCTATGTGGAATTCTCTGGATGCTCGGGATACGGCAGCATGGACAGGAATCCCCAACTCCTTCATGGACCTGCAACGACCTGGACCCTATCTCCGTGATGGGATGGTCACTAGGGCTGATGTTTGGCGCCTGAGGCACGACTGTCATGGCAGCTACGACGGAGATGTAGAGGACTACTCTGGCAGACCCATTAACGGCTGGGAACCATTTGGCTCCCTGGCCATGGAAAATGTCGAGCTCGAGATCCGAGATCACCTACTTTGCTCCCATCAGTGGTCCTACTTGCACTGGACCTGGAGCCACAATTCTCATACTGATGCAGGCTTTATCCCCGACGGAAGACCCTCATTCTCAACCCATCCCTTATTAGATCCGAGGCCTAACTTATTAACCACTGAACTTCTACATGATGACGATGGAGAAGAACCGAAGCTAACTGTCGCGGATGCCAAGGCCATTCGCCTCATCTCACGTCTCACAACCGAGGGCACCTTTAGGTGGTGCTACAACCAAGTTGAGAGAGGGATGACTGGCACGGTTGTGCCACCACGTCATTTTGCCGACTCGCCGATCAGTTCTGAGAGCAAGGCGAGTTCAGTGGACTCTGAATGGATCAAGGATTGGCTGGAGCGAATCCATTTCGAGACCCCTCCGCAGACAGATTCTATACCCTGCATGAACTCGGCTGCTGCCTAGAGTGGTGGACTTTCTCTCAACCAACCGACTCATCTCACGCGTCCTATGGCGTTGAGAGCCTCCCAAAACGGCAATAATCTGGGCGTATCATGGGCCATTCACGCCTCTACTTCGCGCCTCGACTTCGCGCCTCAACTTTCGTACTACATTCATCTACCTCCGAGGTACAATGGTTAGAGAGAGACACACCATTTCCTCGCCAACCATGTAGGGCGCCATTCCTAATCCAACCGCTCGCCTCATTTACGACAGATCTGAAATCTGAAGTACTTCTTGATATATATATATACGAATATGCCTTTCCCAACAGTCCCGCCTCCATCTCGAA